>RPOG01001740.1:25632-38570 GCA_008086565.1 Thalassoma bifasciatum
AATTTAAGTAAATCAGCCCAACTGAAGTGAATCAAAACAGTCTAATAAATATTTTTAATTTATTGCATGAAGAGAAAAATAAACACAGAATTCTTTTTCCGTCAGGCTCAGTTTAACAAAATAAATCATTAATATTTCTAATAGAAGCTGAAATTAAGCGTCGCCTCTTTAAGAACGAACATCGATCACTTTAACATTGATCCACACACACACACACACACACACACACACTGCTGTGTGTGTGTGTGTGTGTGTGTGTGTGTTTGAGCCGCTCAGTGATGAACTCCCTCACTGATGTGAGCCCTGCAGACACGTTCACTAATAAACTCCATTATTTATCCAGCAGCAGCTTCACAGAGCAGACGCCCTCAGGACAAAGTCAACGACACTTTATTAAGAATATTTAGTTCTGCCGCCGCTTTTACACCAACACACAGGAAATGTAAGCACATAAAACCATCACATTACTGTTTATTTATAATACAGTGGCTCATTTCCTCTTTTACAAACCAAACTAGAGGACAGTGTCAGGGAAAGAAGGATTATTGTTTTTTTATTGGAGCCTCAGGGTAAAATCTCCTACTTTTATCGCTCTGGTGTTTTAAAAGACACAAATACATGACAGAAATACTGACACAATGAAAGTTTAAAGGAGCTCAACAATAAAGGAAGAGTTATTCCAACGGACAGAAGTGAGAGTAAGTAAAACTTTTAAAAATTATTATTATCAATGTCAGGTTTTCCAATGAGGCCGTACGTTTGTGGTGAAACGGGTCAGAACTAGTTCAGACACAATGATGTTCAATTTGTCTCGATATGATAGTTGAAAAGTTTCTTTTTGTAGACGAACTGAGACTCAGTTGTTAAGTTGTTGTGGATTTTTTTGATTAAAGTAAGAAATTTCCCCTACTGAAGATATCCTTACATATAGGTCCAGCTGTCACATTCAGCAGAAAGCTATAAGCAAAACTGTTGATCTGTGTAACTTTCACAGATAGAGCCTTTACATAGCCTATAGCAGTGATTCCCAACCTGTGGTCCGTGGCCCCCTGGTGGGCCGTGAAGGTATTGCAAGTGGGCCTCCAAATCATTTCCTAAATAGTCTGATTTTAGTGGAGTGTAATTTATAAGATACAAATATACGGATTAATATTTTAGATGTTAAATCTCAGTTACGAACTCGGTTAGGAAATAAAAAATGTTCAGATAAAACATGTCCACTAAGAATGCATGTTCTTACCACTCGGTAACATAATGGTCCAAAATGTAACAAGAGTGTGAAGCCAGAAATGCAACAAAAAGAATATATTCAAAGCCAAAATGTAATAACTGACACAAACTTTTAGTTATTTTGATTTGGGCTCAGAATCTGTTATATTATCAACCAGTTATTGTATTTTGGGATTTATTAAATTTTTAAAATTACATTTCAAGCTCAGCACTTTTGTTACCTTATCGGCCAGTTATTACATATCGAGTTTCATTTCATTTTCGGTTACAAACGTGTTTTTAATAAGGCATTTTATATCCTCTGTTCTTATTGGGTCAAAGGTGGGCCGCAAACATTTTTGAGACTTGAAAGTTTGAGCCCTGAGTTGGAAAAGGTTGGGAACCACTGGCCTATAGGTTGCAAACGTCAGGTCAACTTCAACTTTTTGTCGGTTTTTCATGTTTAAATGTCTTATAATTAGGAGACCTAGGATGAGAAATTCTGCAGTAGAAATGGGGGTCCTCTCCCACCTTATATTAAGGTAACAGATTCAACAAGTAACAAGCGAGCCCGAAAATTAGATTCAACAAAGTCTTACCTGCTGTTTTTAATGACACGTCAGGTCAGGATTCCCCGCTCTGCTGTTTTTAAAAAACGCATAAAACCAAGAAGTCCTGACGGCTCCGATGAGGCTGAAGTGACAGAAACTGTCAGCAGGTAAAACCAAACATCTGAGTCTAAGTTTGTCGACTAAAAAGAAACTTTTCAACTGTTTAACCCTTGGATGCACAACCTACCAACACCTGCACTTTTACAAGTCGGGTCATTTTTGACCCCAATTGAAATCAATGCGTTCTTCTTCAAAATCTTTAAAACGAAGAGTTGTAATATTTTCATATTCCAGGTAAACCTCATAAAACATGTTTGTGACATGAGGCTGTTTTCATTCTTATTCATTTTTTCATTAATTTTAAGAAATTGCAGTTTTTGTTCCGCAAGTGGGGACAAAAATGTCCTCAATTTAAATCAATGGGGGGTTTTTTTTGCAATAAACTGAAGACATTTCCCTCATGTTGGTTGGCCTTTGAGAGCTAAAATGTAAATGAAAAGTGAAAAATGTAAATGTGAAAAAGGAACGTACTCTTATGTTTGAACAAACTATATCAGGGTCAATGACAAAAAGAGGGTCTAAAACCTTATTTTTAAAAAGTTCTTTGAAAATGGATAAAAACTAATTTCTTAGAGAAGAATTATGTTTTCTAACAGATTTCAGTAGTTGAACAACATTTCAAAGTTTTTAGGTTCATTATTTTTTAGTATTTTTAATTTGAGCACCCAAAAATGTCAGGTGGTGCAACCAAATATATGAAAATATATTTATATGTTCCTGTTATTTTTTCTGTGTGAAATTATTGGCAAGTATCTCTCAAGTGTCTGTAGTGACTCATACATTTTCATTTTGTGTGTTTCATTTCTTTTATTTGTGAATAAGATAAATAATTTGATGTTAAAATAACATTTCACATTATTACATTGGTTGTACCACCTGACATGGAAATTGTTCCAGTCACCAATGAAGTGAAAAAACCTTTTTTATCAGTATTTCAGAGAAATCTACAAACTTTTCCACTTGGTCACAAATGTCATTTGGGCTCCTCTGGCTGATGCAGTTTCCTGTTTCCTGTTTTATTCTCTTCACTTTAAAATAAAAGTCTAATGTTACGGATAAAGAAATACATGTGATGAAAAACTCAATTCATGATGGAAGGAAATATTGCACTCAGACACAAAAAAGGGACGTCACCTCATTGACCCATCATCTAAAAACCAAAATAAGAGAAATGTCTTTAGTTTATTGCAAAAATGCTTTGACGTTAACTGGGGTCACAGACGCTGCGTTTGAATATGCTCGTGGTTAAAAATGTTTGGTCCAACAGCCGCCGTACTTTCTAGATCTGCTGGTACTAAAAGTGTTTAGAAGTTGCCTCTTTCTTTAAGTTGTAATATTATAAATGGTAAAAGTTTCTCTTCAGATCCTGTGAGAAAGTTTTTGGTGAGTTTGACCTGAGTGCGAGCGCTCAGACGTGTTGTTGATCAGTTCGATGATGAACTCAGGAGGCCGTCGTCATCAGCGCCTGACAGGAAGCAGCAATCACCGGCGCCTGATGAGACTGAAGCCACCTCAGGTCTGTGGACGTCACGAAGTCACCGTGGGGGGTTTACTTTTTCACAATGAGCGAACACACACACACACAGAGCTCTGAAACACACGAACGTCATGTTTAGCAGCTTCCTCCTCCAACGTCACGTGTTCTTCCTTCGGTCAGTCTCCTCTGTCTTTGATGTGAGTCCATTAATCCTCATCTAAAAACAGCACGACCAGCTGTTTCTCAACATGCAGAGACGAGCACTTTCTCTCTATCACCCCCCACCCACCCCTCCACTTCCTCTGCTGCTGCTGCTGCTGCTGCGTCGTCTGGTCGGAGCAGATCTTCAGTCTTCAGAGACAGATTTCCACCAACATCAGCACAAACAGCAGCTGAAGGAGCTTTGTAAACAGCAGGTGGATTTTTTTTAATGCAGAAAACCACAAACGTGACCGGAATTAGAGCCACAGATGGAGCTAAGGGACAGGAAGGTGCAGTTCCTCAAGTGGCCACTGGGGGCTGGATCCAAAAGCAAAGAATCCCCATTAAGTGCAGCAAATTATTTTATATTTCAAGAGAATTAACAGGAGAGTTAACTTCATGATGCAAGTGTGAAATTTAGCACTAATTCTCTCTGAGGGTCACTCTTTTCCAAAAGTCAATATGTTGGTCATTGTTTCAACATGAAAAATGGCCGCCATATTGAATTTTTGAGTGTCTAATGCTATTTTTCAAAAAACGGTGAATGTTTTTTTGATTCCTTGGATATCTTTTTATATCCCTTTCCTGTTTTATACAGTTGGATTCACTTTTCCGGCACAAACTTTGTGGCATTTGCATAGAAATGTCTTTCTTCAGCCCATTTTTCCTCAAGTGCCTCCTTATTGTGCATCTTGAAACAGCCAGACCACATTCTTTCAGAGAGTCCTGTATTTCAGCTGAAGTTATTTGTGGGTTTTTCTTTGCATCCTGTGATATCTGATCTTTGCAGTGATATCTGAATATCTAGCTAAGTTTTGTAAATCCAAAGTCAAGATTTCTACATCTTGGCATGAACATTTGTAAATATTTGGCAAAGAATTCTGAATATTTAGTTAAGATTTGTAAATCTTGAGGCACTTTGGTACTTCCAGCGTGCAGGAGTGTGATATTCAGAAACCTTACCTCAAGATTTAGAAATCTGAGCTAAATATTTAAAAATCTTTGCTCAAGATTTATAAATCCTTGACTTTGTATTTAAAAAACTTGACTAAATATTAAGAAATCTTGGTGAAACATTCAGAAATTGTATCTGAAGATTTAGAAACCTGGACTAAATATTTGGAAATCTTAGCTCAAGATTTAGAAATCATTGCAAAATATTTAGATATCAAAGCAAAACATGTAGAAATCTAAGATTAATATTTAGATTTATTGAATACTTTTCCTCAAGTGCCTCCTTATTGTGCGTCTTGAAACAGCCAGAACACATTCTTTCAGAGAGTCCTGTATTTCAGCTGAAGTTATTTGTGGGTTTTTCTTTGCATCCAGAACAATTTTCCTGTCAGTTGTAGCTGAAATGTTTGTTGGTCTACCTGACCGTGGTTTGGTTTCAACAGAATCCCTCATTTTCCACTTCTTCATTAGAGTTTGAACTCTGCTTATTGGCATCCTCAGTTCCTTGGATATCTTTTTATATCCCTTTCCTCTTTTATACAGTTGGATTCACTTTTCCTGCAGAAACTTTGACAATTCTTTTTCTTTCCTCATGACTCAGAATCCAGAAATGTCAGTGCAGATAGATCAAGATAGATCACAGGTGAGGATGGTTTGTGTTGGATTTGTGTCGACTTGTGTTCGTGTTATCAGGACAAAATCACCAGAGGATGAAACTTTTGATCACAGCTGTAATTCTCCTCAGTGTTTCCTGCCTGATTTGATCTTTTAAGCTCTTTATTCTCTCTGTGCCTGCTCCTCCTGTAAATAATAATAATAACATGGTTTGGTTTTGTTTCTCCTGCAGGTTGAAGTGGGAAGAGGAACCAAAGCTCTCTGCTCTTTCTCTTATGAACCGTTTCCACCAAATGTCAGTATTTTTGGAGGATGACAGCAGAGATGATACTGCCATCATGTGGTCACACAAACCTCTGAAAATCATCCTCTACCTGCTTCATGGAGGAAAGACTCACCTGCAGAGACGGTTCACAAACACAGAAGCTGAAGGAGGAAGAGTCTGCAAAAACTGAAAAACAACAAGTGAATGTTTCTGTCCTATTTTCAGCAAAAATAGTGCAGACAAATGTAAATCTGTGCAGCAAAAAACAAATGCATGGATCCTATCCTGCCAAGATTTAATTTCTTTTTAAAAAACTACATTTAGATATGTGGGATATTTACCCTTGTTTTAAAAGCTATTTACTTGTTTTGTTTCTGAATCTATGGTTCAATATCAAATTGAGCCTGAATATGTCTTTTTGTCTTGATTAATCACGATCTAAATATTCAGAAAAAACTGTTCAAACTTACGTGTGTTCTTCAAAATTGCTCAATTTTCTACCGTTGCTAAGGTGGTTGCTATGGACGCCATCAAACTAAAATGAATGAACCACCGCAGAAAGAGAGAATGAAATACATTCAAATGAACAAACAAGCTTGTTTTCTTTCATGAAATATAAAATAAATTAATTTACAAGTGTGTTAATATGTCACACCATGTCTGTTTTTGTTACAGAGCAGAAAACAAAGAACTTTGGGATGAAGACTGTTTTTTTTTTTTTTTAAATGTGTAATTACAGGAACTTTTAAATGTGTTAAAGCGTCCTGTTTCTTAACTGTGTCTCTTCCGTTTGTCACAAATCAAACCGTGTGAAAATATGATGAAAATATGATGAAAATATGACATGTTTTAGTTTAGCACACACCTTTCTCACATAGAAATAAATACAATTTGAGTCTGAAAATACATTAGTTTTTAAAAACAGGGTCTTTCAGTTGTTGTCTGATTTTTGTTTCAGTAATGGAAATAGAAAAAATGGCCCTGATTTGTTTTTTGATTTGCGTTTTTATCATATGGTGTGACTGGAAGTTGGTCTTTTATTTTTTCAAAATAAGAGCATATGAAGATGCTGCAGTGTCTCAGGTTAAAATGCCGATATTAAAAGGTTTCTCAGGGTATTTGTATCCTTGATCCAAAAAGAAGTCTTGAACTTCACATTTCAATTTTTTTGAATTTTAAAATGAAAATCGAAGAACCAAAGATTTGGTTTTCATTTTTCATTAACGTTCTCAATACAGAAAATCCAAACACCAAAACACACACAGACTCTTTAACATGCTGGTCTATAATTTTCTTTCTGATTTGTGCAGTGAAGACACCTGTGATGTTGACAGACTCACCTGACTTTAGTTATGTTCTTACAGTCAAATTATTTGCAACCCATTTTGAATGAAACCATTTTTTTTTACCAGATAGTTTCATAAGTTTTAAATTTCCCTTTGTTGATTCTCTACAGTTTGACATTGAGGAACCTGTAGACATTCGTGCTTTGACCTGCAGCTCAGTTTCAGGTCGTGATGAGTTTGCTGAGCGACTGATGGAGCAGAGAAAAATCACACTGAGCGTCTCGTTTTTGACAGATGGCGTTTATTCTCACCAGGCATCTGACATTAGAATCGCTACAGAGTCCGCCACTCAGGAATAATGGCTTCTAAAACTCCGGGGGTGAACAGGAGGAGCAGGATAAACAGAAGAGAGAATTAAAAAAACTAAGTTTAGGCCACAGAGAAAAAAACAAACAGAGGAAACTCAGAAAGTCTCTGAGCAAAGTGAAGGTTCAACAAACAAACAAACAAACAACAGTGAGTCTGATTCTTAAAGAGACAGTAACAGAGGAGAGACGAGGAACAAACAACCAATGAAAACACTCAGAGACTTGAACCACACTGACACCAGGACCAGGACCAGGACCAGGACCAGGAGACTCCCAGACCAGGACTAGGAGTCTTCAGGACCAGGACCAGGATCAGAGCTGGGTCAGGAGGTTCCTCATCACACGAACAAAAATAAACTTTTACACTTATTTACAAACACGTCGCTCGGTGGGGGGTAGGTGTGTGTGTGTGTGTGTGTGTTGGGGGGGGTTAGATAAGTAGGTAGATACTGGACCAGAGTCCAGAGTCCAGACCAGAGCCCTCTGACCCGGTTGTTATGGCGGTGAGCGCAGCAGCAGGGGGTCGGACCACGAGTGAAGGATCAGTGAACGACAAGTTCAGCGAAGTGAAGAAACGTTTGTACAAACGGTGAAACGACGACACGTGAAGATTTCACCACAGCGACTCAGCAAAAACGAAGATTATTCAGTGTTTCAGTTTCTACCAGTGTTTAACAGTGACGCAGGAGTCTGAGACTTTCTGACAGAAGTTTATTTACTGCCTCAAAGAATTAACGTGGAAGTTATCTCACTGTTCGCTCAGCACAGAGACGGGAGGAAAATCCTGATTTGAGTTTTAGGGAAACAAAATCAGCTTCAAGTTTCTAAAACTTTGAGTCTTCTCCCTCTGAAGTTGTTGTCTGAGATTTAAGCTGCTTCAAAAAAACCCACTGTGGATTATTAGAGATGAACTATTTGCAAAAACAATCTAATTTTGACTCTTTTCCCTCTACATTACAATTTATTGAGTGTTTATTACAATGTTCTCTATTTTATGTGTTTTAAACAAACACATTTTTGGCAACAAAGACAAAAATAAAAGCATGAAAACAACAAATAATTAGTTTTATTTGCTACATCACTGCTTTTTGCCACTTTTGGACCATTTTTCACGACTTTCTGACTATTTTCCAAGTTGTTTTGCCCAATTTTCTTGCTTCTTTCTCATCTTATCCACTTTTTGCTTCTTTGGATCCATTTTTAAGTTTGTTTCAAGTTGATCCCCAATTTTCTTGTGAATTTTTCTTGCTTTTTGACCATTTTTTGTCACAATATTTGCTCATTTCAGATAATTTTCCAAGTTTTTCCCTAATTTTTCTTCCTTTCCCTAATGTCAGTCACTTTTTGCAACGTTCGAACCAACTTTGACCACTTTCTGACTTTTTTCTAAAAGTTAATTCCCAACTTTTCTTGCTTTTTGCAAATTCTAGTCACTTTCTTTCGATTTGTTTTTCACTTTTGGACCAAATTTTGCAACTTTATGACCATATTAGAAAAGGAAAGAAGAAAACTGGAGCGAGGACCAGAAGTGATGAGATGAAGTCACTGAATCTTGGTCAAAGCAGTGCAGCTGATTCTTACTTTATTTTTTAATTGTCCAGTTTCAGGAAATAAAGTCTGATATTCGCACGTTTTGATGGAACTTGAGTGTGAGTTGTGCAGAAAATGACTTTCATTGTGGTTTCATGATTCAAAATTTGCAGAGATTTTATTTTATTGTAACTTTCTATTAATTTTAAGTCTCTGCAGCATCATCAAAAATCTCAGTGTCTCAGTCTCTCTGAGGAGCTAAGGGTGTTTTATATTTATCATAGGGACATAGAGGAGGAAAGTGAGGAAGTAGAATAAACCTGTCAGACGTCAGCTCCGCGTGGTGAGAGAGTCTGCTACTGTAAAGTGACGATGACGACGATGACGAAGGGGGCGGGACAGAGAGGACGACTCCTTCGCACAATTTTGGTCGCTGATTTTCAAACAGCTGCATAATCATCTCAGGAGAAAAGAGCACGAAGCGCGAAGAGGGGAAGGATGATTTGTCTTTAACACGTAGAGTAAAGCCACTTCTGTTCATCTTCAGGGGAAAAGGAGCGCAGGGTTCTCATTGGTTCTCAACCATCCAATCAAAGCAGAGAGCTGCGTTTAGGAAGACCAGCTACCGACCCGTCAGCTCGGCCACGTTTTCATCTCATCTCTGACTTTATTCAGACTCACATGCTGAGATTTTCTCCTTCTTTTCAAACCTAGAGCAGGAAACTAAAACTCAGCAGCTGGAGAGAGAAAAGTGCTCAAACATGAAAGACTTTCCGCTCAGTCTCAAAGGTTTACGAAGGCGTGGGAGGAGGTTCAGGGGGTCAAAGTGCAGGGACAAAGTGTCCTCCAGCCCAGCAGGTGGCGCTGTGCTCAGTTACTGGCGCCCTCGTCCACGTTGTCAACCGTCTCCAGGTTGGCGTCCAGGCCTCCTCGAGCACGCCAGATCTTCACGGTCCGGTCACTGAAGGACAGAAACATGAAGCCATCAGAAAGAGAAAAACTCAAACAGCCAATCGTAGCAATGGATGAAGCTGATTATTAAAAAACAACTGACATTTCTGGATTCTGAGTCATGAGGAAAGAAAAAGAATTGTCAAAGTTTCTGCAGGAAAAGTGAATCCAACTGTATAAAAGAGGAAAGGGATATAAAAAGATATCCAAGGAACTGAGGATGCCAATAAGCAGAGTTCAAACTCTAATGAAGAAGTGGAAAATGAGGGATTCTGTTGAAACCAAACCACGGTCAGGTAGACCAACAAACATTTCAGCTACAACTGACAGGAAAATTGTTCTGGATGCAAAGAAAAACACACAAATAACTTCAGCTGAAATACAGGACTCTCTGAAAGAATGTGGTCTGGCTGTTTCAAGATGTGTTACTCAACCAAAGAGACAAACTGTTAAAAACTACCTTTACAAAAGAAACTATACAAGTGGAGAAATGAGNACAACCATAAACATTGTTCCATTTGGAGAGGAGTCAACAAGGCCTATGATGAAAGGTCCACCATTCCTACTGTGAAACACGGAGGTGGATCACTGATGTTTTGGGGATGTGTGAGCTACAAAGGCTCAGGAAACTTGGTCCAAACTGATGAATGAAGGATGAATGCAGCATGTTATCAGAAAATACTGGAGGAAAATTTACACTCATCAGCCCAGAAGCTGCACATGAGACGTACTTGGACGTTCACACATGACAATGATACAAAACACAAGGACAAGTGGACCTGCCATTGGCTACAGCAGAATAAAGTGAAGGTTCTGGAGTGGCCATCTCAGTCTCGAGATCTCAAACCTGCAGTTCATGCAAGACAGAGCAAGAATTTACAGGAACTGGAGGCTTTTTGCCAAGAAGAATGGTCAGTTTTACCATCTGAGAAAATAAAGACCCTCATCCACAACCAGCACAAAGACTTCAAGCTGTCACTGATGTTAAAGGGGGAAATACACGCTACTTCTTCAATCAGGTGAGTCAAGTGATTAGAAATCTGACAGATTCACGACTTCCCCAAAAGGTCGACTTTTTTCTGCACCTTCATTGTTGATGCTCATCACTTCCTCCCACATTTAGATTTCACTTTACTAAATGTTGATTCCAAACTTCACAGCGTTCCTCTCTCTGTTCCTGCTGCCTCGTTTCTCTCTGTTCGTCTCTGTTTGTCTCTCCTCTCATCAGCAGGATGATTTGTGAGTCAAAAATGTTGTTTTTCTCTCCTCATCAATCAGATTTCACCGCGTGTGAGCAGCACGCCGTGAAATGATCGTTGATAATTTTGAATAACTCCTAAAAAAAAAACGTGATCCTGAACAACAAAGTTTTACTTTACAAGTTTTAAAACAGAAAAGAGAGAACACTTAGGGCCTTTTGTGTCACATTAAGGCATTTTGTGTTGAGGTGCACTGCAAAAACTCTAATCCAATGAAGTATTTATGTCGTATTTTAGAAAACACATCTTATTAGGCTTGAAAGCCGCGTGAGACGTCACGTACACGTTTTACTCTCTTTACTTTTATTTTTCAGTGTCAATGTTTTATAATTTTCAAAGATTTTCCTTATTTTACAAACTCACTGCTTCTCTTGTAACACTTGATTTTGGAGTTCTTTGGTTGAAAGGCATTCTGGGAAGTGTAGGCCATTAAATTAGGCTGCAAACATGTTAATGTCTTTCTGTTTGAATGGGTGTGTATGTGTCTTCCCCTGCGTTAGGGAGCAGCCTCTAGAGGACACTGGGGGAACTGCAGTTCCTTTGCATCACCACTGTATCGCCCTCACTGTTCTCTCTTGTATTCTCCCTCTGAAGTTGTTGTCTGAGATTTAAGCTGCTTCAAAAAAAAACACTGTGGATTATTAGAGATGAACTATTTGCAAAAACAATCTAATTTTGATTCTTTTCCCCTATATTACAATTTATTGAGTGTTTATTTTAATGTTCTCCATCTTATGTGTTTTAAACAAACACATTTTTGGCAACAAAGACAAAAATAAAAGCATGAAAACAACAAATAATTAGTTTTATTTGCTACATCACTGCTTTTTGCCACTTTTGGACCATATTTCACGACTTTCTGACTATTTTCCAAGTTGTTTTGCCCAATTTTCTTGCTTCTTTCTCATCTTATCCACTTTTTGCTTCTTTGGATCCATTTTTAAGTTTGTTCCAAGTTGATCCCCAATTTTCTTGTGAATTTTTCTTGCTTTTTGATCATTTTTTGTCACAATTTTTGCTCATTTCAGATAATTTTCCAAGTTTTTCCCTAATTTTTCTTCCTTTCCCCCCATGTCAGTCACTTTTTGCAATGTTTGAACCAACTCTTGCTACTTTCTGACTTTTTAAAAAGTTAATTCCCAACTTTTCTTGCTTTTTGCAAATTCTAGTCACTTTCTTTAGATTTGTTTTTCACTTTTGGACCAATTTTTGCAACTTTATGACCATATTAGAAAAGGAAAGAAGAAAACTGGAGCCAGGACCAGAAGTGATGAGATGAAGTCACTAAATCTTGGTCAAAGCAGTGCAGCTGTTCTCTCTTGTATTTGTATGTTAGGAGCTTGTAAAAAAGTCGAACTTTCTTAAAAGTGACAGCACATGAAGCAGAAAACGAACATAAAGGACTCAAATTAAAACATGTTTGCAGCGACATGAAGACGTGTGAAGACGTGAGACTCACTCGGAGGCGGTGAAAAGATGGCTGCTGTTAGTGGAGATGCCGTTGATGGGACTCTCGTGACCCTTCAGCTCCCCCAGCGTCCCCAGAGTGTCCGTGTGCCACAGCTTGAGAACCCCACCTCTGCAGCCGCTCAGGAGCGCGGGCGACCCGGGGACGACGCCGAGCGCACAGACCCAGTCACGGTGAGCGTTTGGGACTTGCTGTTAGAGAGAAATGAAGGCGTGAGTACTCAAATGGCCCTTTTCCACTGACTCGTCTCAGCTCTACTCTACTCTCCTCTACCCGGTTTGTGTTGCGTTTCCATTAGCGCGGTACTACGCGTCAGACGCCAGTTTTTAGTACCTACTCTACCCTGGTTCTAAGAGAGTAAAGCTGATACTAAAAGGTGACGTGGACGGACTGCCGGTCACTCATTGGTCAGAGAATGTCGTCTCTGCAGCTTCTGACTCTGAACAAATCACTTACAAGAGGCAAAGGAATAAGTCAGCGACGGGTTTTTAATGACATTTAAACCTGACGGCACAGAACCAGACTGAATGAAGACAAAATACAGCCCTAAAATGCTCCTTCATGATTCCTAAAGAAGTTAAAAGTCCTTTTTAAACCAGAAAGAAGTTAACAGCAAAGATAGTTGGCTTTAAAGAGTCTTTTAAATTAAATCAAAGTTGGTCGGTGCAGGAGCGATCTGTCTGC
>RPOG01001740.1:41119-80580 GCA_008086565.1 Thalassoma bifasciatum
AGTCTTTTAAATTAAATCAAAGTTGGTCGGTGCAGGAGCGATCTGTCTGCCACGAGAGTCTTTAAGCACCAATCAGTCCATTAATCCACAGGGAACCAAAAAGGAAAACCAGTTCAAAGAAGAATGATTAATCAACAACAAATCTCTGCTATACCAGGCCCAAAAATCAAAAATTAAAGTACGAGGCTGTTGTTTACCTCCGTTGTCATGACGACCCACATTGAGCCGCTGTATTACTTTAATGAAATCTTTTTAAAGCTTTTTTTTTTCCTTTAAAGACCACGGTGGCACATATGTTAGTACAAAATGATGTTTGTGTGGCGTTATAGATGAACATGCACGCACTTCTGCGCAGCACTTTAGCGCAGCTGTGTTATAAGATCCACGCCCACCGTGAGTCTGTAGTCGGGCTAGAGGAAAAGAACCAAACCCAGTAGAGACGAGCCGAGTAGGGCTGGAATTGTATAGTGGAAAAACGCCAAAAGAGAGACATCACTCAGAGTCCTCTTTAACATTCTCTGATCCAGTTTCTGACCCAGTACCTGGAGCAGGTCTTTGCGGTCCAGGTCCCACTTCTTGATGCCGTTGTCTCTGGAGCCGCTGAAGAAAATGTCTCCCTGCACCACCAGAGACTCGATCCCGTCGTAGTGAGGAGGCTCGAAGTTGTGTGTGGGGCCGATGCTTCCCAGGGAACCTTCAGTCACATCGAAGAGCTGCAACCAGAACCAGAACCAGAGAACAGATGCTTTTTGGAGGTTTTGCTCTGATTGGTCTTTGGGTAAAAATGGGACAGTGACTCACTTTGATGTAATGATCCTTGGACCCGGTGATCACCATGTCCTGGTTGTTTCCAGACTGATCCACAGTCAGACACATCACCGGACCCAGGTGACCTGTCAGTTTCCCAGTGGAGGCAAATCTGACAAAAAAATAAACCAAAGAAGTAAAACTTAATGAATTATATCCATTCAAAGCTTACAACTGTCAAAGTTCATCAGTGACACCTCATTTAAAAGATTAAAGTCTCTAGTTTCTCGCTGGAACTCCCGTTTCTCTTCATTTTTTTATGACCGTTTTTGAAAATCATTAACTTCAAGATGCTTCCTGTCAGACATGAAAACATCCACCACATCACTTCTACACCTTCTCATCTACATCTGGGTGAAATTTGAGCTTTTTAGGTGAAACTTTGTAGGAGTTAGAGAGTTTTTAGTCTCAGGTGACCAAACACCAAAGACTCTGTGCAAACAAAACCAGCTTCATCAGTGCTCAGTGTCCTCTTTTTAGTCAACTTTGCTCTCTTGGTGGAAAGGTTCAACAAAAATCATGAAATTGTAGTTTTCAGTCACAGATTGTTCCTCATCAGGGAGACTTACACTTTACAAATCTGCCTTTTACTCAAGAGCCGTATTTGTTTTCTTTCTAGAATTACGAATGAAATCTCAAAAATTTGGCTTATTATTTTCTGCAAACTAAAAATCAGACTTGGACTGTATTTTGTTTTAATACAGACATCTTTTCTTCCAGAATTTCTAACTTTTTTCCCATGGTCCTAACTTCATTATCTAGCTTTGTTTTCCTGGAGTCCTGACTCCAATATAAATCTCTATATAAATTTAATGAATTTGTCTGTGTCCTCTTTTTAGTCAACTTTGCTCTCTTCATGGTGAAATTAAAAAAAGGTTATGAAATTGTAGTTCACAGTCACAGATTGCGCCTCATTGGGGGGATTTACACTTTTCAATTACACGCCACCCCCCCCAGATCCTGATTTCTCTTCTTTCTAGAAAAGAATCGCAAAAATTTGTCTAATTTTCTGCAAACCAAAAACCAGAATCTTTTGGCTTTAATACAGACTTTTTTCTAGATTTTCTAACTTTGGTAACACTTTAGATTAGGGAACACATAGTCACCATTAACTAAGTAGCTAACTAGCCCCTCATTAGTATTTATTAAGCACACATTAACCCCTTATTCTACCTCTATTGCGCCATGAATTCAGACTTTTCCATATATTTACTCCTAATTATTACTTATTGACTATAAATTAATGAATGTGTTCCCTAATCTAAAGTGTTACCCTAACTTTTTTCCAGGGTTCTGACTTCATTCTCCAGCTTGTAAATAGGTCTCACCAGTGATCTAAATTGCTGCAGCTGCTTCCTGTGAAGTGTAAGGTGATTGGTTACTGTAGGAGTGAGTGACAGGCCTGTTAGCCAATAAACAACCCTCTAATAGAGATATTACACAAGACCAGTCAAGCAGTAAGCACTTGTTGTCTATCACAAGCTGTCCTGGGATGGAAACTCAACAGAAAAGGATGGGGTGACTTTAGTCTTGCAGCTAGAACCCTGTTGAAAACAAAGACTTGCAGCTTTGTCAGATTGACATTGAGGAGGAAATGCTCTAAGACTGTGAAGCTGCTGTTAAACTACTCTTGCCTGTGCTGTCTGTCTGTTTGTTGCCTGAAATGTCCTCTTTAAAGTGGTGAACCTTATTAAAGATGAAACTTTTGATATGTTTGAACTCTGGATTCCTCTGGTGGAAAGGAGAGTGAATATTCAGGGTACGGGCGTCAGGATGTGACGTTATGACCCCAAACAGGTAGGACGTCCACGTTGTTGTGATCAGTATCAGAGTGATTCTTTCACTAATGAAGAAAACTGTGAAACAAACTTAGAGACTGAAATGAGAAGAATCTAAAGTTTTTAAAGCTGTGACAAAGGTGAAACAAGTTAAACGTCTGTTTTAGTCGTTGGATTTTTCCTCTGATAATAAAAAGTGAAGAATGTGTTAACAGCTTCCTGAAGTTTCATCTCTGTGTAAATTGACCTGAAGTTATTTTAATTATCCCGACTGCCATTAAAAACCTCTCCGTCTTTTCCAGAAACAGTACGAGCTCATTCATCAAAGCCGGTCCAGGTTTTCGTGACGGTGACGGCTGCAGATTGGAAACCTGTCAGCTTTATAATGAGTCACATCCTGCAGAGGAGAAACTGATTGAAACTGTTCAGAGGACGGTAAACACTCTGCCAGCGCTCTGACGCTTCATAAACAAAATATCAGCTTTATTAAACGTAAACGTGACGTCTCGCTGCGCTCACCTCCTCAGGTCCCAGACTCTGACCGAGTTTCCGGCGGCGGCGTACAGAACGGAGCCGTTGGGGTTGAGAGCGATCTGGTTGATCTGGTTCTCTCCTGCAGGGATGGTGACGGTGCGGCTGGTGTTGGAGGAACAAGCGTCTCCGACATTCACCTGACCAGAAGACCTGAACACACACACACACACACACACACACACAGAGTTTCTGCGTTCAGCTGGTCACCAATGAAGAAGAAGTAAAACATTATCTGTTAGAAACCAGTTTGACTCACGTTAGCGTCCGAATGCACCGCGCTGAGTCCCTGATGTCCCAGACTTTGATGTAGGAGGTGGAGACGGTGAAGACCAGACTGGAGCTGTAACGAACTGACACCACGTTGTTGGGGTGACCTGACAGGGACATTATCTCCTGACCCGTCACCAGGTTCCACACTTTACAGGTCCGGTCTGCAGGAGACAAATGTTTACTCTTTTTAAATCATAATGAGAACAGAAACTTCCAGAATGATCCTGATGAAAAGTTTCCCTCCCCCAGTTCTTAACAGCGTGTATTTCCCCCTTTAACATCAGTGACAGCTTGAAGTCTTTGTGCTGGTTGTGGATGAGGGTGAAATAAAAGAGTCTACCATTTTGACTGGTAAGAAGAACCGTTTTTCGGAGGTCAAGGACATTTAAGAACGAGACAGAACGTACTTGACGTCCAAACTCATCTCCCCAGAGTGGCTCAATGATATTGAGGTCAGGAGACTGAGATGGCCACTCCAGAACCTTCCCTTTATTCTGCTGTAGCCAATGGCAGGACCCAAATGTTGTCTTTTCATCTGAAATTTTTCCCTTTTTAATGTCAAGACTATGACATCTTCTCTAAAATATCAAGTTTTTATCTCAGACTTGAATTTTTTCCTTAATTTTTTGTTCTTGGTCTTTTCTCAAGGTTTGACTTTTTATCTAAAACTTTGACATTTTGCTTATTCTGACTTTTATCTCAAGAATTTGAATTTAAAATCTCATAATCCAACTTTATACCTCAGATTTTGACTTAATTATCCCAAATTTGACCTTTTGTCTAAAAATTTTGACCTAATTGTGTCAAAATATGTCTTTACCCTCAGTGTTTTGTGTGCCTGTGTTGGGGGGGTTATCTCAAAATTTGGATTTTTTTTCTCAAAATTCTGACAATAATCTCAATTTTTTTTTTCTTTCATCTCAAAAAATTTGGATTTTTTCCCCCTCTTTTTTTTTTTTTTTTGCAAAATTTCAACTTTTATCTAAAACTTTGACTTGGCCTTGTGAGACTGAGATGGCCACTCCAGAACCTTCACTTTATTCTACTGTAGCCAATGGCAGGTCCACTTGTCCTTGTGTTTTGGATCATTGTCATGTGTGAACGTCCAAGTACGTCTCATGTGCAGCTTCTGGGCTGATGAGTGTAAATTTTCCTCCAGTATTTTCTGATAACATGCTGCATTCATCCTTCATTCATCAGTTTGGACCAAGTTTCCTGAGCCTTTGTAGCTCACACATCCCCAAAACATCAGTGATCCACCTCCGTGTTTCACAGTAGGAATGGTGGACCTTTCATCATAGGCCTTGTTGACTCCTCTCCAAATGGAACAATGTTTATGGTTGTGGACAAAAAGTTCACTTTTGCTCTCATCACTCCAAATGACTTTGTTCCAGAAGTTTTGAGGCTTGTCTCTGTGCTGTTTGGCGTATTGTAAGCAGGAAACTTTGTGGCATTTGTGTAGAAATGTCTTTCTTCAGTCCATTTTTCCTCAAGTGCCTCCTTATTGTGCATCTTGAAACAGCCAGACCACATTCTTAGTCTCTCAGGACATAAAGTCGACTTCAATAAACACACAAAAAGAAACGTAGGTCTTGTTAAAAGGACAGTCAACATCGACTTTACAAACAACCAGATGGACTGGCACCAAACCAAAGTTGTCTTAGGGAGTAAAAGGTGATCTTCATTAGAGTTTGAACTCTGCTTATTGGCATCCTCAGTTCCTTGGATATCTTTTTTTATCCCTTTTCTGTTCAGAATCCAGAAATGTCAGTGCAGCACTGGATTAAAGATGCAATGATGGTTACCTTTAGGAGACATTCAAACACATTTGTGTCGACTTGTGTTCATGTTATCAGGACAAAATCACCAGAGAATGAAACTTTTCATCACAGCTGTGACATATTTTAGCGTTGATAATCTCATTTTTAGTTGTGGATTATCATCAGGCATTTATCTAGATTTCAGACTTTTTTATTATCACTTAAAAATTTGTCACAGGGACTTTAAGATTTTAATCAGGTGTGTATCAGGTCTCTGTTACAGCTGTGTTTGCTGTAGTTTATGGACGTTCTTAAGAAGCTTCCTCAGAACAACGTTGAAGAAGATGGACGAACATTTTCACTGAAAGACAAACTCATCAGGACGCGTCCGTCTCCAGCAAAGAGGCGTTAAATTAACGCTCCGGGGGAAGTAAACGAAGAATTCTTTCTGATTGCTGATACATCAACCTCCGTTTCTTCTCACAGAAAACCTTCTGCTGCGTTTCTGCACACACTCAGCCTCACACGCCAATCTTCATTAATCCTGTCAGGTTTTATCTGCTGTTAACAGCGTAAGAGCATGTCAAAGTGGAATAAATTACCAGCTCCACTGAGATTCACAGACACGAGAGGAATTATGATGAGACACAGAGAGAGAGAGGTGGAGGAAGGATGGAAGGATGGAGTGATGGGAGGATGGAGGGATGATTGTGGGTGTTATTAACCTTTGGATCCAGTGAAGAGGAGGTCGTCGGTGCAGTCCACACACAGGACAGCTTTACTGTGACCCTCCGCCACGTGGACGCACTGCAGCGTTGACGCACGGCTGCTCTTGGTGGCCGGCACGGGGTTAATGACGCCCCTGAAAACACACACACACACACACACACACACACACACACACACACACACACACACACGCACACACGCAGGGCTATGAATAGATGCAGCACAGACATAAAAGTACCTAATTAGAGCTGCACAGAAATAAGTCACACACCCACACGAACCAGAATCATGCTCAACGTGCAGCTTTTGCAGCTTTTGCAGCTTTTGCAGCTTTTGCAGCTTTTGTGGCAGATTAGCTCAACGCTGCAAACCAGGAATAGAAAAAGACGTCAGGAACAAAGTCCAAAGAAAAAACCAGGAGAGTGATCGTGTTAAAGGAGAGATGAAGCCAAAAATAACCTCAAAGTTTCTGCTTTCAGCCCAAAACAGATTAAAAAAACACCTGAGGAGACAGACAGGTGAAGGTGGAGAGGAGCAACGTCCCATTATCAGAGAACAGAGGTTTAAAGAGGAGTGACATTATTCTACCCCCCCTTTAAAGTGGACCACCCCCACCCCACCACCCCTCTGTGAGATCCTGTAAAAATACCCAAAGATCCTCAAAGACAACAAAGTAGTTTCATAACCCAAACATTTATTTAAAACACTCCTTTTATTTCATGGAAACATAAATAACGTATAGAAGAACATTTCTTTTTCTTTGTTGAGATCAAGTTTTTACCCAATTTCATTCAAAGTCTTGAGATAAAAAGTCAAATTAAGGAGATAAATAGTCAAACTAAGGAGGTAAATAGTCAAACTTAGGAGATAAATAGTCAAATTAAAGAGATAAATAGTCAAAAATTTGAATTCTTTGTTATTAAGACTTATATCAAATTTGGACTTGTTTTTAAAAACTTCAACTTGATCACCTCAAAATTTTGACATGACTTTAAAAAAATTATCTGGTAACAACTTTTTAATTTCAATTTTTTTAAAACTTTTGATCCCAGTGTTGAGACTTTTTATCTAAATTTTGAATTTTTTTTTGTCTTACAATTTTGAGTTTTATCTCAATTTTTTGACTTTTTTTTCCTTAAGATTTCAACTTTATTATCTCAAAATTCCAACTTTTAACTTTTTATGTTAAAACTTTTTTTTTCTTTTTCACACACTTTCAACCTTACATCAAAATCTTGCCTTATTTTACAATTTTTATTCATTTTATAATTTCATAATTTTGATCTCAAATCTCAAATTTTGTTCCAATACAGGCCAAAAAAAAAAAATCTCAACGACGCCAAGCTTTCATTCTTACTTCATTTACTGGTGCAAATGGGCCATGCTTTAATTAAAGAAATATTCATAAATTTATCTGGAGTAAAAACACAAACGCTGCCTCAAAATCTTGTTTAAAGTGTAAATAATATGTTGAGTCAGTGTTTAAATGTTGACATGTTGGGTCCAGTTTTCAGTGCAGCTTTGTTTTGTTCATGTCGATGGACTGAAGGACAAGCTGAGAAAAATCAACAACATTTTATGGACAGAGTTTTTTCTCCAGAAAGGTGGAACATGTTGGGTTAGAGAGGTCGTTTGTTCACTTTAGTCTAACGAGCGTCACGTTGAGCCTCATCGATCACTCATTGGCTGTTGGTGTCGATTAATTGACCTCTGATTGTGTAAATGTCAAACTCTGATCCTGATCGTAACGAGTCTTTAACCAAACGAGCTCTCACAGGTTTGTTGTGTTCAGAATAAAAGAGTCAGAGGAACAAAAAACGGCTGATGAAAGAGAAGATTAACGTCTGTGAGAAGCTCAGGAAGAAGAGACTGTTGTTCTTTCTGATAATTATCTTTTTGTCAGAGATTTAATCTTTGTTTTCATTCAGTGAGCAGGAAACAGGACGTCCAGCAAAAAAACAGGTGAGTCAGGAAGAGTTAGTGAGAGACTGAGGAAACACCTGAGTGTGTGTGTTAACTAACATCCACCCAAAGAGTGTGTGTGTGTGTTAACATCCACCCAAAGAGTGTGTGTGTAAACATCCACCCAAAGAGTGTGTGTGTTTACATCCACCCAAAGAGGCCGTTTAGATAAAGCCCTATAAAAAAGATAAAATCATAAAGATTTATACTTGGGGGGGTCGGGGAGAGGAGGAGAGACCGTACGGAGGAAGTGGTTGGAGAACGAGTGACAGCATCCATCTGCACTGAAGGAGGGAAGAGTGGAAACATTCATTATTTCACTCCTTTTCTATCAAGAAAAAAGTATAAATATGATTATTTCACTCCTTTTCTATAAAGAAATAAGTATAAATGTGCTTTTTTCACTTCATAAATATAGGAAAAAAGTATAAATGTGCTTTTTTTCACTTCATAAATATAGGAAAAAAGTACATATATGATTATTTCACTTCTTATATATGAGAAAAATGTATAAATCTCATTATTTCACTCCTTATATACAAAGAAAAAGTGTAAATATGATTATTTCACTTCTTTTGTTTGAGGAAAAAAATCTACGTCTTAGTTTACAAGTCAGAAAACCCCCCAAAAATCTGTATATATTTTATAACAAAGACTAAATAATCTCAAATTTTGACTTTATGATCTTTAAATTTTGACTTAATAATGTAACAAGTAAAAAAAAAAAAATCTGCCAACACTGTGGCACAAATGTGCAAACACATTTTTTAAATTGCAGGATTAGTTTTGTTGTTGGTTTGGAACCGGAGGAGAAGTTTGTTGCGGTTTATTTATTTTTTCTTTGTGTTGCAAAACGTCTGAAAGAAACAATCTGAGTTTCCAGTCGACGTTTTCCTCTGAAAGTCTGAGCTGCTGTTTTTAAAAGTACTTGAAGTTTTAGGACAAGATGACAGGGAACAGGATGTTTCTTAAAGCCTGAGCTCAAGTTTGAAGCAAATTAAATGAGTTTCCCCGACACGTTCTGTGTCAGTCCCAGAAAGAACTAGACGAGCAGAAAGAAGAAGAACAGGAGTTTTTTTTTCACGGCGTCAATCAGAGGAAGATCAGCAGCAGGAGGACGAGCAGGTTGAACACTGAATTTAAGTCAGAGAGTGAAGAGGAACCTGTTAAAGCTCAGGTGTGTTAGTAAGAAGACTGTAAACTCAGTGAGGAATCTGCAGGTAAAGGTCATGACATCATCAGGCACAGAGCGTCTACATCACATGCTTCTTAAAGCAGGAAACTGAGGATTAGTAACGCCGAGTCCAGGTTATTCTGCGTTTGGTTTCTCGGCCTCGCAGCCACGACGTCAGCATCGAGCTCTTACTGTTTCAGCTCCTTGACCTTTGCCCTGTCCGACGCCGCTTGCGACTTGTCATAGGTCTTCCTGCGAGAGAGCGGCGAGGGCTCCGGCGCTCGCTTTTCCAGCCCGGGAGAAGTTCTGGAGCCAGAACTGATAGTTCAGTTACAAACATTTATGCACAGACGAGACAGAAACGAAAATGAAACAACAGAAAGGTGTGAAAACAACAGAAATACAGCAACGATGAAAACATGAAGTACGCACAAAAAAATAAACACAGTTACCTGATATTTAAAGTCCCAAACTGAGGCAGGTCTGTCCAAGATCATTCTCAAAAACTAAGGACACTTTTTAACTTAAACACTGCAAAGAAAACGCTGAAATCTGAGCAACTGATAATGTTTTATTGTTTGTGAGAAATGACTTATAAGACTTAATATGAGCTGCATGTACCAGACCAGTCCAGAAAAATGTCTTATTTCAAGTTATTTAAAAACAAATATGACGTCTGAACACTGCAAAAAAATAAGTTATTATGTAAACTTAAGTAAAAATATCTTATTATTCTTGATATGAGGCAAATTCAACTTAAATGCGTTTTATTTCAAGTTATTCAAAGACAAAAATGATGTCTGAAATGTTTGTTAAAAGTTAAAAAATAATCTGCCATCATTATTATTATTATTACAATCATGATTTTTTTTTTAATTATTATTACTTATCTATTTATTTCTATTTATTTTCCTCTCTCTAAATTATTTATCCACCCCCTTTTTTTATTTATTTATTTTTTTTTACACTCTGCTTCTCCCTTTCCTTCTGTTCGTGTTCAATTATCTTTGTTCTTCAATTGATTCTAAAAACTTTGTTAAAATGTTTAAATATAATGGTAAATATAAAAATGGAATCCATAACAGAAAATTGTAAAAGGAGACATGAATGTATATTTAAAATGTATGCAATATTTTTTTCACAATAAAAACATATTTGACATAAAAAAATAATCTGCCAATGAGATAAGAAAAATTTGCTTGTCAAGTTTCTTGAAAGTAAAAAGATGTTTTAGTACAAGAAAAACTTTTTTTGCACCATTGGCAAATTTGTTTCAAGAGTTATAAACATCATTTGTCTTAAAATCATGAAATGAGACATTTCACAGGACTTATCAGTTGATTGTGGCTCATATCAAGAATGATAAGACTTTAAAAAAAATTAAAATAAGACATGATGATTTGCTTGGATATCATTTTTTGCAGTGTAAAGAGGAAATCTGATGAAAAAAAACTTTCTTAAAATCAAGACACAATTTTAATATCAAGAAACTTGACAAGCAAATTTTTCTTTCCTCATTTTCTGATGTTTTTACTCATTACAAATGATTCAGATGTCATTTTTGTCTTTAAATAACTTAAAACAAGACGTTTCCAGCCTGGAATGGGAAATGTAGCTTATATTAAGTCTAAAAACCCATTTTCTACTAAAACTTAGACATAAACACTTGCTTAGATTTCAGTTTTTGCAGTGAAAATATTTGTCTAACTGAAGGAAAACTGTAAGCCGAAGCATCTTTCTTAAAGTTGTCAGTATGTGCTGCCAGTTAAAGGGACGTCGTTAGTTTCTGTGCAGGATTCAGGGATCAGAAAAGAAGTTTTCACAGCAGAGTTGTCTGTGTTTACACTTGTGCTCATAAGTTTACAAACCCAGCCAGAATTTATGATTTCTTGTCCATTTCTTTTGACAACTCAACCATACAGCCCATTTTTCCTCAAGTGCCTCCTTATTGTGCATCTTGAAACAGCCAGACCACATTCTTTCAGAGAGTCCTGTATTTCAGCTGAAGTTATTTGTGGCTTTTTCTTTGCATCCTGTGATATCTGATCTTTGCAGTGATATCTGAATATCTAGCTAAGTTTTGTAAATCCAAAGTCCAGATTTCTACATCTTGAGGGATTATTTCAAAATATTGCACTAAGATTTGTAAATATTTGGCAAAGAATTCTGAATATTTAGTTAAGCTTTGTAAATCTTGAGGCACTTTGGTACTTCCAGCGTGCAGGAGTGTGATATTCAGAAACCTTACCTCAAGATTTAGAAATCTGAGCTAAATATTTAAAAATCGTTGCTCAAGATTTATAAATCCTTGACTTTGTATTTAAAAAACTTGACTAAATATTAAGAAATCTTGGTGAAACATTCAGAAATTGTATCTGAAGATTTAGAAACCTGGACTAAATATTTGGAAATCTTAGCTCAAGATTAAGAAATCATTGCAAAATATTTAGATATCAAAGCAAAACTTGTAGAAATCTTAGATCCATATTTAGATTTATTGAATATTTTTCCTCAAGTGCCTCCTTATTGTGCATCTTGAAACAGCCAGACCACATTCTTTCAGAGAGTCCTGTATTTCAGGACTTCAATAAACACCGAAAAAGAAACGTAGGTCTTGTTAAAAGGACAGTCAACATCGACTTTACAAACAACCAGATGGACTGGCACCAAACCAAAGTTGTCTTAGGGAGTAAAAGGTGAAGTTCATTAGAGTTTGAACTCTGCTTATTGGCATCCTCAGTTCCTTGGATATCTTTTTATATCCCTTTCCTGTTTTATTTCCCCAAAAGTTTCACTTTTTTTCTTTTAAGTTTGACAGTTTATCACAAAATTCTGACTTCATAGCTCACGTTTTCAACTTTCTATCTGAAACATTTGACTTTTCATCTCAAAATTACTTTTTCAAGCATAATTTTGACTTAAATTCCTCTTTTTTTCTCATTCCTACCCTAGAAATTATTCTTAAAAGGGTTTTTAATGTGTTTTTTAATTGTTTTTAATTGTGTCTTACTCTGTAGCACTTTGAGATTGTCTAAATGTAAAGTGCAATACAAATAAAATGTATTATTATTATTATTTTTTTTTTTTTTTACTTCGATAAATCAAAGTTAAGACTTTAAAAAGTTTTGACCTTTTTTCTCAGATTTCAATTCTTTTTTTTTCAAAATGTTATGTCTCTCAACTTGACTTTTTATCTCAGAGTTTCAACTTCATTATCCCAAAAGTTCAACATTTTGAGAATCTTTTTCAAAGTTCGAATTTTTTATCTCACATTTCAGCTTTCTTTCCTGAAAGTTTCCCAAAATTGTGACTTTTTTAACACAATTTGACCTAAATTTGTGTCATAATTTTGCCTCCGATATCTCAAAGTTGGATTCACTTTTCCTGCAGAAACTTTGACAATTCTTTTTCTTTCCTCATGACTCAGAATCCAGAAATGTCAGTGCAGCACTGGATGAAAGATGCAAGTTTCTGTTGTTGATTTAAAAAGAGTAAACACAGTTGTTTGTTAATAAATGTCTTCACCAAACACTAACCATGAGAGACAGAAAAGTTTTTGTTTTCGTTCATATTCTATGAAAAAAGATCAAGAAATCATAAATTCTGCCGGTGTATGTAAACAAACAGACCCTTTCCAAAAAATTAGAATATCATGGAAAAGTTTATTTATTTCCATCTTTCCATTCAAAAAGTTAAACTTTCATAGATTATAGATTCAGGGCCCACAATTTAAACAATTTCAAGTATTGATTTGTTTATTTTTACATAAATTGGACTTCCAGCTCTTAAAACCCAGGAAAACAAGGATTATTAGAATTCTAGAAAATTAGAATACTGTGGAGAAATCCCCATTTACTTCTCAGTTTTTGCAGGAAAAAAAGAAATTAGGAGCACATCAAATCAATCAGAATATGCTTTTTTAAAAACAAAATGTCAATGTTCAGTACTTGGTTGGGAATCCCTTTGCCTTAATGGAAGAAATTATGTAAAAATAACGAATAAATACTTGGAATCATTCAAACTGTGGGCCCTGAATCTATAATCTATGAAAGTTTAACTTTTTGAATGGAAAGATGGAAATAAATAAACTTTTCCATGATATTCTAATTTTTTGGAAAGAGCACAACTGTATCTGCTTCTCTCTACGTGCTTTTCTTCAAAGACCTCATCAGGATAAAGAAGCGTTTTGATGTAAAGATGCTCATGAATAATGGAGAACAGAATGAAACAGCCGAGGATGAAGCAGCAACATCAAACATGCAGCAGGAAGGAAAGAAAAGGTTAGTTTTAGTGTGTGGGCCCTGGACTTACATGCTGCCCATTTTAGAGGAGAAGCCGGGGGACAGAGCAGTGAAGTCCCTGACTGAAGAGCCTGACGTGTCCATGTCTCCTCCCCCCTCAGGAGTTTCAGCCAACGGCAGCATGGCGCCGGAGAAATCTGCGTTCGGAGCGTCAGGAGCTGAGTCGCTGTTGGCGTAGAGAAGCTCCATCTGAGTGGTCGTCCGTCTACGAGCCTGAGCAGAAAAAGAAGAGGTCAGACCCTAAACTGAGGAGACAGAGGCTGTTTTCCAAACCTCCTCCTACTTCTGCTGAAATTCAGTTTGTAGCATCAGTTTGTGAAAACTTGGTAGATCTGTAGTAAACTACAAGTTCCCGCATGTTTCTACTGATCCGGGAAAATTTCTCAGTCTGTAACGGACCAGTCTACCTGGCGTACTGTTTCCCAAGAGGGTTAAGATCTTTAAAAACGTGTCCTTGTCTCCTCTTGACTCTCTGGCCTCGTCTCTGTTTCTCTTCTCTTTCCTCTTCTCTGACCTCGTCTCAGTTTTTCTTCTCTTTCCTCTTCTCTGGCCTCATCTCTGGCCTCGTCTCTGTTTTTCTTCTCTCTCCTCTTCTCTGGCCTCATCACTGTTGTTCTTCTCTGTCCTCATCCCTGTTTCTCTTCTCTGCCCTCGTCTCTGTTTCTCTTCTCTGCCCTCGTCTCTGTTTTTCTTCTCTTTCCTCTTCTCTGGCCTCATCCCTGTTTCTCTTCTCTGGCCTCGTCTCTGTTTTTCTTCTCTTTCCTCTTCTCTGGCCTCATCTCTGGCCTCGTCTCTGTTTTTCTTCTCTGCCCTCTTCTCTGGCCTCATCCCTGTTTCTCTTCTCTGGCCTCGTCTCTGTTTTTCTTCTCTTTCCTCTTCTCTGGCCTCATCTCTGGCCTCGTCTCTGTTTTTCTNAGCGGTAAATCTGCTCACTTCATCATGAAAGAGCTGTTTACTTTTACCAAATTCATAAAAGCCCCTAAATCATTTATCACTTTTTATTTTACACTAACAGCCTACGTGGGTAATGAGGACGCAGTTTTTACACCAGCTGGAAAAATAAAAAGTCAGTTGGTTTCAGATTTATTTTCAATACACGATAACTTTTGGTGCAAGATTAAAAATCAAATATGGTGATTTTGCTGTAATAAACTTTTATACCTTTGCAAATTTGATAAAATCAGGACTCTAATCTCTAAATGAATTTGTTGTTTTTCTAAATGAATCAAAAATGTTCCTTGAATCACTAAAAATAATGAAAAAAACATTAAAATTCTCAAAAAAATGTACAACTACTTTTCCCTTCCCATGCTTAATTTCATTTATTTATTTTCCTTTGTATCTCATTGACATCTAATTTAACTTATCTACTTTTATTGCTCCTGTAACTTCACCACTGATTGATGTGGTGAATTAATGACTGAAATGTTCTCATGGATTTATTTATGATAAAGTTAGACATTAGAAAAAAACCATCAGCTCCACTTCCTGAAACAGAAATCCAGAGTAGTATACGACTAAACAGGTCCAACAAAACAGTCACACTAAGAAGATGACAAAAAAACAACTTTACTGACACACTGAACTCACCTTACTCCTGGTTTTTGTCTCACCGCAGAGTTTCATCAGATCTGTTGCCAACGTGCTGGAGGAAAGAAACAAACGTCATGAGTGAGAGGTGTTTCACAAAACGCTGACACTTTGTCTGATCAGTAAAATTAACTCACTGCAATAAAAGAATGACAACATGGATCCAAATGTTGTAAATAACACAGGAATATGACGCGGCAAAACAAAACAAAATACAACATAACCACAAAATACTCTGCAAAAATATCATGACTTCAAATTTCTTGACAAAACACAACAATTCATGACATACAATGCAAATTCAAGATGTAATAAAAAACTTTGCAACGCATTTTCCCAATATATTGTTATTTCCCTGAGTCAAACATAATTATGATGTTAATAATTATTTTTTGAGCATCATAACATGATTTCAAGAGTCAAAGAAATTCAAATAAAATAAAAATGTGAACCATAATACTATGGGTAATATAAACATATGATTAAAAATAACAGTAAGAAATGATGAATATGCATAAAAATGTGTTTTTCTGCAGAAGAAATATGACCAAGAGTAAAAAACAACTTACTTTCCCTCAGCAGACGGACTCTGAGCAGACTCATCGCTGCTGCTGTCGTCACCGTTTTCTGTCGAATCAGATCAATAAGAAAATCAGCGCTGAGATAAAAACATCGTCAGACAGAATTTAGATGAAGCTGCTGACTCTGTTTTTATCTAGAACAATACAACTTTTCCTAATGAGGCAGGTATTTTAACTTTGTTTATTCAAAGCTGCGCAAAATGGACATGGAAAAGATGAAGAACTGCAGCAGACGAGGGTGATGTCAGCGCAGCATCATGCTGTTTTTATTTTTTTTTTGTTCCATCAACAAACAGAAACTCAGTCCTCGCTGAGCTCAATGGGATCAGATGGATTGAAAAAGGTCAGAGGTCAGACAGCGGCCAGGTGGTGAGGGTTATACAGGTGTGTTCAGAAGTTTATATACACCAGCAGAATTAGGGTTTCTTAGCCTTTCTTCAGAGAATATGACATTTATTAACAAACAACCTGTGTTTACTCTTCTTAAACCAGTGAGTTTCTGAGCTCCTGACACACACTTGCATCTTTCATCCAGTGCTGCACTGACATTTCTGGATTCTGAGTCATGAGGAAAGAAAAAGAATCGTCAAAGTTTCTGCAGGAAAGGTGAATCCAACTGTATAAAAGAGGAAAGGGATATAAAAAGATATCCAAGGAACTGAGGATGCCAATAAGCAGAGTTCAAACTCTAATGAAGAAGTGGAAAATGAGGGATTCTGTTGAAACCAAACCACGGTCAGGTAGACCAACAAACATTTCAGCTACAACTGACAGGAAAATTGTTCTGGATGCAAAGAAAAACCCGTAAATAACTTCAGCTGAAATACAGGACTCTCTGAAAGAATGTGGTCTGGCTGTTTCAAGATGTGTTACTCAACCAAAGAGACAAACTGTTAAAAACTACCTTTACAAAAGAAACTATACAAGTGGAGAAATGAGCCAAAAACAGCAAAGAGTAGGAATAAAACTTAGTTTAAGTTGGCAAAAATTGCCAGAAAGCAACAAAATTAGCAAGAAAATTGGGCCAAAACCTGGAAAACACTCAGACAGTAGCAAAAATGGGTCAAAAGTGGCAAAAAATAGGTGGACAGTGACCAAAATGGCCAAAAANGTTTCAAGATGCACAATAAGGAGGCACTTGAGGAAAAATGGGCTGAAGAAAGACATTTCTACACAAATGCCACAAAGTTTCCTGCTTACAATACGCCAAACAGCACAGAGACAAGCCTCAAAACTTCTGGAACAAAGTCATTTGGAGTGATGAGAGCAAAAGTGAACTTTTTGTCCACAACCATAAACATTGTTCCATTTGGAGAGGAGTCAACAAGGCCTATGATGAAAGGTCCACCATTCCTACTGTGAAACACGGAGGTGGATCACTGATGTTTTGGGGATGTGTGAGCTACAAAGGCTCAGGAAACTTGGTCCAAACTGATGAATGAAGGATGAATGCAGCATGTTATCAGAAAATACTGGAGGAAAATTTACACTCATCAGCCCAGAAGCTGCACATGAGACGTACTTGGACGTTCACACATGACAATGATCCAAAACACAAGGACAAGTGGACCTGCCATTGGCTACAGCAGAATAAAGTGAAGGTTCTGGAGTGGCCATCTCAGTCTCCTGACCTCAATATCATTGAGCCACTCTGGGGAGATCTCAAACCTGCAGTTCATGCAAGACAGAGCAAGAATTTACAGGAACTGGAGGCTTTTTGCCAAGAAGAATGGTCAGTTTTACCATCTGAGAAAATAAAGACCCTCATCCACAACCAGCACAAAGACTTCAAGCTGTCACTGATGTTAAAGGGGAAATACACGCTGTTAAGAACTGGGGGAGGGAAACTTTTCATCAGGGTAAACACAGTTGTTTGTTAATAAATGTAATAAATGCTATCATCCATATTCTCTGAACAAAGGCCAAGAAATCATAAATTCTGGTGAGGTTTGTAAACTTATGAGCATCTTATTCAGAGAGATGTGAGGATCATTCGTCCACGGCTCCAGGTGAAGTCAGCTGACCTACAGGATCTGACAGCGCTAAAGGGTCCTGATGTTCCTGTGGACGGGCCGGAGTTAGCGCGGTGCTAAAGCATGGAGGCTGTAGCACATGTGAGCTAGTAAAGGGGGGGAGGGGGGGGGGGTGTGAGCGGACAGATGGAGGAAAAGCCTGGATGCACTGCTGCGCCTCATGCACCTGTTTCTGTTACGTTCAGTTAGTTTTCAGTGCAAAAAGGAAGGAACCATGCATTCAGATAAAAGTCTAACGTGGTTTCACTTACCCGCCGGGATGTTACCTAGCTCTGTGAAAACATACGAAAACAAAAGAAAGAAAAAAAACATGGGGGAACAGAAAAGAGGCAACGCACAAATCAAAAACACAGTCCCCCAAAAATACAGAAATGAAACACTCAAAGGAAAATAAAGTGACTGTAAAAAAAACAACATCCTGCTGAACAGAAGCTGGAGAGAAACAGGAATTCACACTTTTTCTGCTTAAAATGGTCAAAATAACCAGAGAAGTTGTTTTATTTTTTAACACAGAGATTTTTGTTGTAAATAAACCAGCTTTTATTCAGCAGAAGGCAACAGGCAAGAGCATCTCCAAAGGTCCCATCATGCATCTGACCAGTCACCCAGCCCACCTCCTAAAAGGCCCAAAACTGTGCGAAAAAGTGTGATTACACATTTCTTAGCCAGATTTAGATGATACAGGTCAGACAAAGAGTGTGGGAGGTGGTCTGGGTTCAATCAGGGGTCTGCCCCGTGCTCTGGGTCCTCGTCTTTAACGTTAAAAACCAAACGGCGTTGGGCGTCGTTACCTTGCAGCGCGTTCCCCAGCAGCGCATCCAGCTCCGGGTTGAACTCGGCTTTTTCCTTCAGCATGTGGAAGAGCAGCTGGTTCTGCGTGGCGCTGGTGATCTCCGTCTGCTTCAGCCGCCCCTCCATCACCTTCACCTGAGACTCTCTCTGAGCCGCCTGCAGACCCTGAAGATCCACACACCACAACTTAGACCAGACACCGAGGAGAAACCACACACTGACGACAGCAGTGAAGCTCCGGTACCTTGTTGATGGCCATCGACATGAAGTGATCCAGCAGGAAACGAGCTTCAGTCAGAGTACAGGAGCCCACCACGGCGGAGACGTCGGTGGTGTCGCCTTCCTCCTGGAGAAGAAACAACAAAGAAACACGACGGTCAGAGAGGGAATCAAACTGATCAACTTTATTGAAACAGTTTTGAGTTTGATGCTGCAGCTGGTTCCTAAAAGTCTTGTTCAGGTTGATGTTTCCTCTGTTTCCTCCTCTGTCCTTTAACTGGTTCAGTGTTTGTGAACTGAGGACACTAATTGTTGAAGCTTTGGAGCTGGAATTCTTTCACATTCTTGTTGATGAACAACTTCAGTTGATCAACAGTCCCAAAGTCTCTGTTGTTGTATTTTCTTCTTCATAATGTTCCACACATTTTCAATGGGAGACAGGTCTGGACTGCAGGCAGGTCAGTCTAGTAGCTGCACTCTTCTACTACGGAGCCACGCTGTTGTAACAGGCGCGAACAGCCCGACGCAGTTAGAGGGAAATTTCACCATCTGCTCAAAGTTAGAGGAAACTTTACTGTCTCTACGTGACCTGGAAATGACAGATCTGTGCATAAACTCAGTAAATATTAGAGCAAGAGGAAGTTAAATGAATCTGAGGCTCAAACCCTGACCTGCTCCGTGCAGCTCTGGGTGTAAACGCTGAAGTTTGAGTCAGATTTCTGAGGATTTTTGGAGGATTTTTTGAATCAGACATCGAAACGAAGCAGAAAAATGGTTAAAAAGCCAAAAACCAAGACACAGAGAAATCCTGAACTGAGGACACTAATTGTTGAAGCTTTGGAGCTGGAATTCTTTCACATTCTTGTTGATGAACAACTTCAGTTGATCAACAGTCCCAAAGTCTCTGTTGTTGTATTTTCTTCTTCATAATGTTCCACACATTTTCAATGGGAGACAGGTCTGGACTGCAGGCAGGTCAGTCTAGTAGCTGCACTCTTCTACTACGGAGCCACGCTGTTGTAACAGGAGCAGAATGTGTCTTGGTTTCATTGTCTTGCTGAAATAATCAGGGACGTCCCTGAAAAAGACAAAGTGTCTTGGATGGCAGCAGATGTTGCTCCAAAACCTGTTTGTACCTTTCAGCATTAATGCTGCCTTCGATTCCACAATATAAGAAGAGTCCTGAATATAATGTAAAAATGATCCTGAGACACAGCACTTTTATCTTTGGATGCAAGGCAGGCATTTGATAGGATGGAGTGGCCTTACTTGTTTAATGTTTTANACTAATTGTTGAAGCTTTGGAGCTGGAATTCTTTCACATTCTTGTTGATGAACAACTTCAGTTGATCAACAGTCCCAAAGTCTCTGTTGTTGTATTTTCTTCTTCATAATGTTCCACACATTTTCAATGGGAGACAGGTCTGGACTGCAGGCAGGTCAGTCTAGTAGCTGCACTCTTCTACTACGGAGCCACGCTGTTGTAACAGGAGCAGAATGTGTCTTGGTTTCATTGTCTTGCTGAAATAATCAGGGACGTCCCTGAAAAAGACAAAGTGTCTTGGATGGCAGCAGATGTTGCTCCAAAACCTGTTTGTACCTTTCAGCATTAATGCTGCCTTCGATTCCACAATATAAGAAGAGTCCTGAATATAATGTAAAAATGATCCTGAGACACAGCACTTTTATCTTTGGATGCAAGGCAGGCATTTGATAGGATGGAGTGGCCTTACTTGTTTAATGTTTTACTGAGATATGGATTGGGGTCTAGATTTTTAAACTGGATAAAACTGTTGTGCACCACACCCACAGCCCGAGTAATGACAAACAATAATATATCAGGTCAGATTACATCAGAGAGGTCAACTAGACAAGGATGTCCTCTATCCCCGTTATTATTATTATTATTTTGGCTATTGAGCCTTTAGCCATGTCAATTAGAACAAACACAAACATCTCAGGAATAACTGTTAATGAACATGAACATAAGATATCATTATATGCTGACGATGTGATCCTTTTTCTATCCAATTTATCAACTAGTATTTCAATATTATTAAAATTGATTGATACTTTTGGACAGTTTTCCGGATATAGTATTAATAATTCCAAATCCTACTGGGACAGTTACCCATGATGCATTTGTGTGTGTTGTTGATGTGTGACTTTGTCTTTGCATGGTAGAGTTTGAACTGTCACTTGTAGATGCAGTGATGAACTGTGTTAACTGACAATGGTTTTCTGAAGTGTTCCTGAGCCCACGTGCTAATATCCTTTACACAATGATGTGGGTTTTTAATGCAGCGCCGCCTGAGGGGTCAAAGGTCACGGCCATTCAATGTTGGTTTTGGGCCTTGCTGCTTACGTGCAGAGATTTCTCCAGATTCTCTGAATCTTTTGATGATATTATGGTCTGTAGATGATGAAATCCATCAATTCCTGCAGTTGGACAAAGTTGAGAAACATTGTTCTTAAACTGTTGGACTATTTGCTCACGCAGTTGTTGACAAAGTGGTGAACCTGGCTCCATCTTTGCTTGTGAAGGACTGAGCCTTTTGGGGATGATGCTCCTTTTATACCCAATCATGACACTCACCTGTTTAAATCCACCTGTTCACCTGTGGAATGATCCAAACAGCTGTTTTTTCAGCATCAGCAACTTTAACAGACTTTTGTTCAACCTGAACAAGATTTTTAGGAACGAGATGCAGCATCGAATTCAAATTCAGTTTATCAGTTTGCACATTAAATATTTTGTATTTATAGTGGATTAAATTAAATATAGGTTAAAGAGGATTAACAAATCTCCACCTTGGTCTCCTCCATCTGCATGATGTTGGCCTGACAGTCTGCGATGCTGTCGTTGATGTAGTCGATGTTCGCCGTCAGAGCGTCCACTTCCTCGTTTAACGGAGGCACCGCCCTCTCTGACTCCGGCCCCTCCCTCAGCAGCCGCTCCCTCTTCCTGATCACCTTCTCTTTACGCTTGGTCAGCTCCTCTCGTTGCTGTGAACAGAAAACAAAAAAACAGCCTCGTCAGCAGAAACTCTGACTTACTCCAGATTTAGAGAAAGCTGCCGTGCTGCGTTCACAGGAAACAAACAGCGTGGAACGTTCCTGCGTCCAGACTCCAGCCTGTTATTTATGGCTGTTCACTGATGAAGATGAATCACACAGCAGATGCAGACCTGATTAAAAACCTCCTCCAGAGTCAGAGTTTAGCAGCGTTAGAAACTGTAAACGTGACGCAGGCGTTTCACACACTCACACACACACACACAAGTCTCCTCAGCAGATCTACACACACACTGAGAATAAAGTGTGTATGGGTCCATGGCGTGACGTCCCCTTTTTTTGTGTCTGAGTGCAATATTTCCTTCCATCATGAATTGAGTATTTCATCACATGTATTTCTTTATTCTATGAAACCTGTGTTATTTGAGCACATCTTTAAACTATTAAAATATAACATGTTTTTTTGTGTTTTGGTTCCTCAAACCCCCAAAATGTCAGGTGGTGCAACCGTCCTGACAAGTATCCACAGTAATTAAACTCTAAAAATTGAATGTCAGTTATTGTAAATGGAAATTAAAAATACAGTGGCATTATTTTATGCTTGAACCTTTTTAAANATGAAAATGTATGAGTCACTACAGACACTTGAGAGATACTTGCCAATAATTTCACACAGAAAAAATAACAGGAACATATAAATATATTTTCATATATTTGGTTGCTCCACCTGACATTTTTGGGTGCTCAAATTAAAAATACTAAAAAATAATGAACCTAAAAACTTTGAAATGTTGGTCAACTACTGAAATCTGTTAGAAAACATAATTCTTCTCTCAGAAATATGTTTTTATCCATTTTCAAAGAACTTTTTAAAAATAAGTTTTTAGACCCTCTTTTTGTCACTGACCCGTATATCAGGAGTTTTTAAAGCCAGCGTTACCTTGAGGAGGCGGTTCATGTCGGCCTCCATGTTGGAGATGGTCATTCGCTGCATGATGATGTCAGAGACTCGCCGCTCCAGAGACTGCCACTTATTACGGGCCACTCTGGTGGAGTAGATCCCTGCGGTGCGTCTGTACGACAACCTGAACACAGACAACCACAGAGAAACATACGCCTCATCAACATCACTGGCACCGCCCTCTCCTGGTTAACTTCATACCTCTCTGACAGACAACAATTCATCCACATAAACAACTGTTCCTCCTCCACTGCCCCTCTGCTGCATGGCGTCCCCCAGGGCTCGGTGCTTGGTCCTCTACTGTTCATCCTTTATACGCTTCCCCTCGGCAACATCATCCGCTCTCATGGTTTCCACTTCCACTGTTACGCAGACGACATCCAGATCTACATCTCCACCAAATCCATCACTCCCTCAACCCTCTCTGCACTGTCTGACTGCCTCACCGACATCAAAACCTGGATGCAATCCAACTTCCTCCTCCTTAACTGCAATAAATCAGACATCTTGATCATAGGTCCAAAATCCCTCACCGCCGGCACTCAACAATTCTCACTCACCATTGACAACACCCCCCTCACTCCATCAACTCACATGTGTAATTTAGGCGTAATTCTGGACACCAACCTCACTTTCCAAAAACACGTCACTCACGTCACCCAAATTGCCTTCTTCCACCTTAAAAACACAGCCCACATCCGTCCACTACTCTCATCCTCTACCACTGAAACCCTTATTCACTCCTTCATTTCATCCAGACTCGACTACTGCAATAGCCTCCTGTACGGTTCATCATCAAAAGTCCTCAATAAACTCCAGTATATTCAGAATTCAGCTGCCCGTCTACTCACCCACTCCTGCACCCGTGATCACATCACCCCCATTCTTAAAAAATGTAGAAGTTTTAAAGCGGCGTGCGCTTTGACAAACTGACCTTGTGCCGTTTGGCGCCGTGTTGCCGGAGGAGTAGATTCGTCCTGATGGAGGTCGATGAGGAGAATCCTGAACAGGATCAGGGAGATTCACCTTCCTGACGACTTTACCTGAGGTGGGTCTGACCTGTCTCCTTAGAGCCGTCACCTGAGACACACACACACACACGCACACACAGAAAGTAAGAACACTTCAACGTGAACTGAGTGTGTTTCTGTTTGCATAATGCAGAGGAATATTCCTGCATGAATAATAAATGAACTCCATCGTCGTCTGTCTCTCACCTCCTCAGTTTTTCTGCGCAGAATCAGCTCCTGCTGTCGCTTCTGAGCCTCCAGTAACTTCAGCTGGTGCTAAAACACACGAGGAGACGTTTAAACATGATTTAAACGTGAAAACCAGACTCATGGAGGATGCTTCAGTACCATAAAAACTTCACAAGAGCCAAAAAAAACAAACTTTAAACTAAAACGATCTGTGTTTTCTGATCAAAATCACAAATTTCAATAACCTATATAGATGAAAATGGATGTTTTTTTTTCCACAGTTTTTTTCTGACCTCTTGTTTACGCTGATCTTTCTTTAAAGAAGCGATTTCTCTGTTTCTGCGAGACTCATTCATCCTGTTTTTCTCCTGCTGCTCCTTCATCTGCTTCATCAGACGAACCTGAAAACAACCAATCACAAAGTTCAAACAGAAAAATTAACATAAACTATTTCAGTCCTGGAGTCTGGTGGAGTTAGTTACACAGGATTTACTTTGACTCTTATTTCAGCTACAACTCAAAAAGCTGAGAAACTTTTCACACTTAAAGAGATTGGGATGATAAATGGATGATAGCATCCCACAAATGTCCCTCTGAGGCTTCCCTAGGCTGCACACGAGCCTTTTAGAAACACATTAGGTTAAATTTGTTTATGGACCGTTTGTTCGACTCTTTTCTGCACAATTTCTGTTCACTTTATTACCACAATCATTATTATTCTCCTGTAATTCAACCTCCATGAGAGCTCTTGTATGAGTGTTGTGCATCGATAGAAAAATTACGCACTAACATCTGTATTTTGGCTCCCACAAAGAGCAAACTTGAGGATGTTTTGGCTTCCAGAAGGTCAGTTTATCATGTTGTTAAAAGCCAAAAGGGCAGATTTTTGTGGTTCCCCAACAAGGAGGGCACTTTAGGCTGTGTTTGGAAATGTACATCAGTGTATTTTAGGGCCAAAGGTCACTGGAGCTCATGTTTTGCTTCTCAAAAATAAACTTAAGTGTGTGTTTTGGTTTCCAAAAGGACAAGTAAATGTCTTTTTTGACTCCAAAAAGGGGACTTGAGTGTGTTTTTGCTCCCATAGAGTAACATAAGTGACTGTTTGGCTCCTGTGAGGACATTAAAGTGTGTGTTTTAGTTTCCAACAGAGCACTTAAGGGCAGGTTTTGACTCTTAAGAAGGCACTTTGGTGTATTTTAGTGCACAGAAGTTCACATTAATAGGTGTTTTGGCAGATTAGTGAAAGTTCTTTCACAGACAGAAACAATGCCTGAGTTGCTTCAAAAGATCCAAGAATCTTGACTCGATTTTGAAGAGCATTTTATACGTCAACTTCTTGAAAAACAACATTTTTCTGGAATCTTCAGGTGAATGCAAATTCAACATCTCCTTTCACTGCTTCGTGGATGACACCCAGCTCTACCTCTCCTGCAAGCCTAACTCCACACTCCCTCCCCCCTCCCTCACCTCTTGTCTCACTGAAATAAAATCCTGGTTCACCTCAAACTTCCTGAAATTAAACAGCAATAAAACTCAAATACTACTCATCGGCACCAAATCCACCCTCTCCAGAGTCAACAGTTCCTCTGTGTCCCCCTCCCCTCAGGTTAAGAGTCTGGGTGTCATCCTCCACAGTACACTTTCATTTCAGTCCCACATCAATAGCATCACCAGGTCTGCCTACTTCCATCTACGCTCCATCAACCGTCTCCGCCCCTCCCTCACTCCCCACACCACCGCCATCCTTGTCCACAGCCTCGTCACCTCCCGCCTCGATTACTGTAACTCTCTTCTCTTCAGCCTTCCACAAAAATCCCTCCATAAACTCCAGCTGGTTCAGAACTCTGCCGCCCGTATCATCACCAAAACTCCATCCTCCCACCACATCACCCCCATCCTTCAACAACTCCACTGGCTCCCAATAAAACAAACGATCACCTACAAAATCCTCCTGTACACCTTCAAATCCATCCATAACCTGGCTCCTCCATACCTGTCTGACCTCCTTCATGTCCACACCCCCCCTCGCTCCCTCAGATCCACCACCTCCCTCCACCTCACTGTACCCCCTGCCCGTCTCAGCACCATGGGGAGCAGGGCCTTCAGCCGCTCTGCTCCCCAGCTCTGGACCTCCGTAACTCTGCCACCCTCCCCATCTTCAAATCCAAACTCAAAACTCATCTGTTTCATCATACCTACTGTTTTTAACTGCTGTTTTAATATTGTCCCTTATTCTATTGCTTTTAAGTTACTGTTTTAACTCTATTTTGTTTTATGTGTTTTTTACCCTTTGTAAGGCGACCTTGGGTGTCTTGAAAGGCGCTTTGAAATAAAATGCATTATTATTATTATTATTACAATGTTGCTAATGACTGAGGTGAACATCAGCCCTGTTTTTGTGTTATTTCCCAGGGCAAAAGTGACCTTCAAAGGGTTAAAAATGATTTAGACTAAAAGCCAATAATGAACTGTAACGTAACAGCACAGAGTCGTTACAGGAAAACACTAATTTCATGATAAGAGGAGGAACAGCTGCTGCAGAGGATGCTGGGAGGAAAAGAGTGAAGGAGGATCAGAGTTTGTGGATGAGTTTGTGGATGAGTTTGTGGATGAGTTTGTGGATGAGTTTGTGGATGAGTTTGTGGATGAGTTTGTGGATGAGTTTGTGGATGAGTTTGTGGATGAGTTTGTGGATGAGTTTGTGGATGAGTTTGTGGATGAGTTTGTGGATCAGTTTGTGGATGAGTTTGTGGATGAGTTTGTGGATGAGTTTGTGGACCATGTCGATCTTTTCCCTCTCACCTTTGTCTTCTTCATCTCGGCCACGTCCATCTGCAGCTTCTTCAGCTGCTTCTCGTACTGTGATTGGTTCTTCAGCAGGCGAGCGTGTTCTTTCTGCGCCGACTGCAGCTTCTGCAGCTCCTTGTTCATCACGCTCAGCTTCTTCTCGTACTCCGCTTTAATTTTACGAGCCTTGTCCTCCGTCCCGCTTTCCACCGACGCTGCCAGAACGAAATCACAGAGAAGAGGCGATTAACATAAAGAGATTTAACGAGAAACCTTTAACAGCTGCATCTTTTCTCCTCTGATGGTTTCTAAAGTCAGAAACCTTGATCACAACTGTCAAAAATGCTTTTAGTCTTTTAAAAGACGCTGAAAATTTCTGCATCAGCTTTGATCCATTAGAGCTGAGAAACGTCTGCAGACTTTAAAAGATGCTCAAAGAATGTAAAGTCTGCGACGTTTGGCTGATTTCTTTTTTCATTTCTCAGGGACAGAGATAAAAGTTCTTCAGACCAGAGAAAAGGCTGAGACTGAAATAAAAGAGTTTTATTTTTGCACAGCTGCTCTCACTCATGTTGTGCAGGAATAAAAAGTGTAATCTTTGTTGTTCAGGTGTGTTTTTTCTCACTCATGTTGTGCAGGAATAAAAAGTGTAATCTTTATTGTTCAGGTGTGTTTTCTCTTACTCATGTTGTGCAGGACGCGGTCTCTCTCCAGCTGCGTGTCCCTGATCTTGCACTGCAGCATCATCAGTTTCTGCTCGTACTGTTGTTTGAGCGTGTGCAGACGCCGTTGGCTGTTCTCCAGCTCGTCGATCAGCTTCTGCTTGATGGCGATCTCACAGGTGATGTTCCGCTCCAGCCGGACTTTCAAAAGACAAGGTGTGTGCTCTAGTGCAATCACATTTTGGGACTCTAGTGTTTGAAAGAGAAAATAGCGAGACTAATAAAATAAAGGACAAATTTCTGTGTCAGACACTAAAATGTAAGACGGGAAAACAACAACAAATAGTGAAAAGACATTTATTCTAAAAAACCTCAATGAAAATATCTGAACCACTCAGCTCTGATGGAGGTGAAACATCAGGAAACAAACTTCCTCAAATGCGACTTAAGAGCTCCACCTAGTGGAATTATATTGTATTACATTAAAACATCCTTCAAAAAACGGACTCTTCTGCTGCCAGGTGTTTGTTTAAAACAATCCTTTACTGTTTGAAAGGAACTTTTTCTATAATGGAAATATAAATAATGTATAGAAGAACATTTCAACCTGTTAAAAATAAGTGACCAAGAAAATGGCTCAAAGAAGATTAAAAAAATGTCAAATTAAAAAGATAAAAAGGCAAATTTCAACTTTTTATCTCAAACTTCAACTTTGTCTCATAATTTTGACTTCACTGTCTGAAATGTTTGAATTTATTACCTCAAAGTTTTGATTTTCTAATGTCAAAAATTTTGCCTTTTATCTCGTAATTTCAACTTTTTAATCAAAAAACTTCAACATATTATCTCTGAATTTCAACAATTTCAACATTTTTATCTAAAAATTCTGACTCTTGATTTTAAAATTTTGACTTTTTCTCAAAACTTCAACATTTCATCTAAGAATTGGGACTTTTTATCTCTCAATTTTGACTTTTATCTTAAGATTCTAACTTTTTATCTCAGAGCTTGGACTCTTTATCTGATAATATTGATCTGACATCTCAATATACAAACTTTTGATCTCAAAAAAGTGACTTTTTATCTCTTTCTTTTAACTTCACCTCAAAACTTTAACAAATTCATCCTTAAATTTTGACTTTTATCTCATAATTTCAACTTTTTTTTCTTGTAATCTTGACTTTAATCTCCAAATTTCAACTTTTTATCAGATAATTGTGACTTTTAATTCAGGATTTTCCCTTTTTATCTCATATTTTTTCCTTTGGACTTAATCTCACAATGCCAAATTTTAACCAAACATTTTGACTTTAGATGAGCAAAAAGTTTGCAACACAGCCAAGTTTTCTTTTCTATTTCCAATTTAGGTGGAAATTGTTTTCCATAATAATGATTATAATGTCATTATAAGCTTCACCGCGTGCTTTAATAAGAAAAAAAAACAGATTCGATTTTTTTAGCAATTTTCCCCACTGAATATGTTTTTCATATTCAGATCATTTTTCGACCCAAATATTTCTTCTTCTGCTCTGATTCCTGCTCCGTGTCATCACTTTAATCTGTTCATGTCTCTGATAAACTTTCACATTTTCACATCCTGATAAAAACAGTGATTTAAAGACGTTTGAGTTTTTGAGTTTCTGCTGAGCCTTAACTTCATTAAACATCCTCTAAAGTTGAGGGTGGAAACCATGTTCCCTGTTTTTACCTTTTTCATCAGACTCAGAGTCTGAATCCTCTGAACTCTCCTCCACATCCATCTCCTCCTCCTCCTCCTCCTCTTCCTCCTCTGCCTCCTCGTGGTCGCTGCCGTCCTGAACCTCCTGCAGAAAAAAAACAAAATAATAAGTGTCATGGAATTTTCCTATTTCTTATTATTCTACACAATTATTCCCTTAATTTCCTCTGTATGTCTCAAACATAGTCACAGCCCTGTATTTGGCCTTAGATACACACAATTCCTGTATTCTTCCAAAGTGAGGACTGTTTCTGTAGTATCAGGATGAGAGGGACATCCTAAGCTGAACTCATTGGTCTCAGAAATAAACATAATAACCTTCAGAAATGATAAATACTGAATACGGGTCAATGATGTGGAGTCCCCTTTTTTTGTGTCTGAGTGTAATATTTCCTTCCATCATGAATTGAGTATTTCATCACATGTATTTCTTTATTCTATGAAACCTGTGTTATTTGAACACATCTTTAAACTATTAAAATATAACATGTTTTTTTGTGTTTTGGTTCCTCAAACCCCCAAAATGTCAGGTGGTGCAACCGTCCTGACAAGTATCCACAGTAATTAAACTCTAAAAATTGAATGTCAGTTATTGTAAATGGAAATTAAAAATACAGTGGCATTATTTTATGCTTGAACCTTTTTAAATAAAANATTCACAAATAAAAGAAATGAAACACACAAAATGAAAATGTATGAGTCACTACAGACACTTGAGAGATACTTGCCAATAATTTCACACAGAAAAAATAACAGGAACATATAAATATATTTTCATATATTTGGTTGCTCCACCTGACATTTTTGGGTGCTCAAATTAAAAATACTAAAAAATAATGAACCTAAAAACTTTGAAATGTTGGTCAACTACTGAAATCTGTTAGAAAACATAATTCTTCTCTCAGAAATATGTTTTTATCCATTTTCAAAGAACATTTTAAAAATAAGTTTTTAGACCCTCTTTTTGTCATTGACCCAAATACTGAAGTTTTCTTCGTCAAGTGATCAAGCTTCCAGAAAATTCCTCAACAGTAAGTAAATTTCTGTGAGAAATCTTTAAATAAAAGAACAGAAACTGTGTTTCCTCCTCGCACCATCTCTGCCTCCTCGTTGACTCGCTCCGTCTCCTTCTCGGCTCCTTTCTCCTGCTCGTTGTCGTTGTTCACCTCCTCTTTGGTGGCGCTGAAACATCGAGACAAAGACAGAAATCAGAAACTTTAACTCTTTACATGAATAAAAACATCTGTGGGAAATAAAGACTGTTATGTTTTTAAAGCAGGAACAGCTTTTTAAAAAAATAACCACACTGTCTTTTTACCAAACAAGACTCAGTGATGGAGGTTTTAATGAGACTGAAGAGAAATGAACCACAGTTATCACAGCGCTCTGACTTGTTTGTGGAAAAGACAGCGTTTGTGTTTTTGTGTTTGGTAGAAAAGGAGGGAGGAGGCATCTCAGGGTCTGAACAAAACCAGGACGAGCAAAAGAAGCATGAGAGGGAAGAAGAAGCTTTTTATCTGTTGGATAAATATTTTATCCAAACTCACAGACGCTGGAGAAACTGAACTGGATGAGAAAGAAACATCAACACAAGAGAGTGGATTTAAGAGTTGATGCTGTCGCTTTAAAACACAGCAGGAGGCGTCGCAGTTAGGGGGCGGAGCTTCCTCAAAAACGTCCTTTATTTACCGTCTTTACGAGAACATATAACCTCAGCAAGTGCTCATGGGAAATGAAGTCTTCAGCTTGGTGAATGTGACTGTTTCCTGTCTGGAATCGAGAACTAGTTCCTGCCGATAATCAATCAGAAATGGTTCAACCCATGTTCATCATTATCCCTCAGTCTTAACGAAAACAGAGCTAGCTCGATGCTAACATATATGGGAAATTACATTGATATGCTAGCAGTTAGCATACGTGGATATAACTTTGGTTTTGAAACAGAATTTCAACTTTCATCACAGAAACGTATCACAATTACTCTTTGTGAACAACTATTTCTGCTGTTTTTGTCAGCTCCACGTTGAGTCAAAAACTTATTAAGATCCAGTTAAAACGTTAAAGGCTGATAAAATGTGCAGGATATGTAGCGTGAGGGGTCGATTAAAAAAAGAAATCAGGTTTCCAGATGTTTAATAAAAGAAAAGTGCTTCAGTGCTTGAGGCTCTGACACCTGCTCAAAGAAAAAAGAAAAAGCAAAGAACAGGGGGAAGCAAAGGAAGGAGAACAGACGACAGGAGAGAGGAGGCTCTGACAAACCTGACGTCCTCAACCTCTTCCACCACATCCTGGGAGAGGAGGGAGAGAGAGAGGAGGTTGTCGACGACCTCAGAAGTCCCCCCCCCCCGTTTCCTTTCTCTCCTCCTCCGTTCTCTACTTCTTTCCTTCCTTCCTTCCTTCTTACCTCCCTCTTACCAGTCTCCTTCTCGACGTGATTTTTGTGAAGGACAGTAGTTTGAAGTAGTTTTTGAGTCAAACCTCTTTGTCAATGTGAAAACTTGTAGATCTGTAGGAAACTAAAAATTCTCTGATGTTTCTTCTGATCCAGAAAAATTTCTCAGTCTGCAACAGACCAGTCTACCTGACTCTGTTTCCCACAATGCACGGCGCTAATGCTGTTTGTCTATTCAGGAGCACTCAGGTTTATGTGATTTATCGCCACCTAGTGGAATAAATCAGCAAGTCAGAAAAAAAAGTCAGTCTGTCCCAGAATTAGTTTAATAACTTGCTCTGTTTTTGTGTTTATTGTTTTTATTGTTTTTAAAATGGTTTTTGGAAAAATGAAACAATGAAACAATAACTTGAGTGTTTATACCTGATTTTTATCTTTGTTTAATGTTTCGTCCAAATGTGCACAGCACTTTGTTTCAGCTGTGGTTGTTTTTAAAGTGCTTTTTAAAGAAAGTTGAGTTGAGTTGACTAATGGCTCTTTTCCACTGACTCGTCTCAGTCCTACTCTACTCGCCTCTACCCAGTTTGTGTTGCGTTTCCATTAGCGCGGTACTACGCGTCAGACGCCAGTTTTTAGTACCTACTCTACCCTGGTTCTAAGAGAGTAAAGCTGATACTAAAAGGTGACGTGGACGGACTGCCGGTCACTCATTGGTCAGAGAATGTCATCTCTGCAGCTTCTGACTCTGAACAAATCACTTACAAGAGGCAAAGGAATAAGTCAGCGACGGGTTTTTTTTTTTTTTTAAAAGTTATTTTTTCGGCTTTTTGTGCCTTTATTGATAGAGGAGGACAGTGGATAGTGTCGGAAAGGGGAGAGAGAGAGTGGGGAGTGACATGCGGGAAATTGGCCACAGGTCGGATTCGAACCCGGGCCGCCCGCTCGAGGACATAGCCTCATGGTGCGCAGCCTTATCCACTCGGCCATCCGCGCCCCCCAGCGACGGGTTTTTAATGACATTTAAACCTGACGGCACAGAACCAGACTGAATGAAGACAAAATACAGCCCTAAAATGCTCCTTCATGATTCCTAAAGAAGTTAAAAGTCCTTTTTAAACCAAAAAGAAGTTAACAGCAAAGATAGTTGGCTTTAAAGAGTCTTTTAAATTAAATCAAAGTTGGTCGGTGCAGGAGCGATCTGTCTGCCACGAGAGTCTTTAAGCACCAATCAGTCCATTAATCCACAGGGAACCAAAAAGGAAAACCAGTTCAAAGAAGAATGATTGATCAACAACAAATCTCTGCTATACCAGGCCCAAAAATCAAAAATTAAAGTGATCTCACTGGATCCAGGGAAGAGTTGATGTCAGGAAGCAGCTCCTTCGTTTTCCTCCGCGTGCAGCAGCACCAGGCTGTTGTTTACCTCCGTTGTCATGACGACCCACATTGAGCCGCTGTATTACTTTAATGAAATCTTTTTAAAGCTTTTTTTTTTNAGCACCAATAAAATACTCTGTTGATTAGATAGTACAATAAAAGGAATGAGACAATTAAGATTAAATGAATAGAATAAAATACTTTAATTGTTATTATACAGTTGTGCAAAGAAATGTATAAAGTTTCTCTTAAAGTGCAGCAACAAGAATGAGATTAAAAAAAACATTAAAATTATAAAAGTCAGACTGAACAAAAATATTTTTCTTTTTCTCGGCTGTTTTTGTTAAATCTTTCCAGAAAAAAATAACATTTTTATTGTTGTGATTAAGAGTGAAGTTTATTTACCTGAGGTCCTCGATCTCTTTGATGTAACCCTGGATCATGTTTCCTATTTCCTCTGTTCCTCCTTCACCTGACAGAGAAAACATCAGTTTGTCAAAAACAGATTAAAGAGACAAAAACAAATTTATTTCTTATCACTACACTAAATTTTAAACAGGAAGTTCAGAAATTTCAGGACATCATGATGTTTGTGGTGGCGTTTGTGGTGGCGTTTGTGGTGGCGTTTGTGGTGGCGTCTGTGGTGGCGTTTGTGGTGGCGTTTGTGGCGGCGTTTGTGGTGGCGTTTGTGGTGGCGTTTGTGGTTGCTTAGTGACCAACCTGCCCTGGCGAGCGCCTGGTTGGCCTGGTCGCTGAGCAGCTGCGTGAGCCGCGCTCTCTGGGCGTCGATGGTTTCCTGCATGGCCTTCACCCTCACCCTCAGGTTACTGTTCTCCGTCTGCAGCATGGAGTTCTCGTGGAACATGTCGCTGAAGCTCTCCACGCCGTCCTCGCCCATCAGACGTTTGCCCTGCACAGAGAAAACAGGAAGTTAATTCCTGACCTGAGGTTTTAGAGTCTGACGTTTCTCCTCCTCCTCACCGTCTTATACTCCATCAGCTCCATCTGCAGGCGAGCGATCTCCGTCCTCAGGGCGCTGATCTGCTGACTGGCTTTGTCCTGGTTCACCATCACCTTGTTCTTGATGTTCCTGGCTCTGTTGGCGTACTTTAACGTGTTCAGCGTCTCCATGAAGTCGCGGTCGGACGGGCTGATGCAGGCGATCATCACCGTTTGACTGAGACGACAAAAAGAGCAGGAGGTTAATTTAGTTTAGGTTAGGTTAGTTTAGTTTAGTTTATTCACACACATCAACCTGGACTATCACTGATACACACATGCATACATATACATATACACATACATATACATATACATATACACATACATATACATATACATATACATATACACATACACATACACATACATATAAACACATACATATACATATACACACATACATATACATATACACACATACATATACATATACACACATACATATACATATACATATACACATACATAAACATATACATATACATATACACATACATAAACATATACATATACATATACACATACATATACACATACACATATATACACATACATATACACATACATACACATAAACATATACATATACATATACACATACATATACACATACACATATATACACATACATATACACATACACATATATACACATACATATACATGTACATATACATGTACATATACACAAACATATACATATATACATATACATATACATGTACATTTACATATACATGTACACATATATACACGTACATATACACATACATATACATATAAATATACACATACATATACATGTACATATACATATACATATACACATATGTATACGCGTAAATATACATATACACATACATATACATATACACATACACATACATAAACATACATATACGTGTACATGTACATATACATATACATATACACATACACATACATATTCACATATATACACATACATATACATGTACATGTGCATATACATATACATATATATATACATGTACATATACATATATATATACACATTCACATACATATACATATACACATACATATACATCTACATGTACATATACATATACATATATACAAATACACATATATACACATACATATACACATATATACACATACATGTACGTATACGTAAACATATACATATACATATGAACAATAGATTTCTCAGTGGTGTGTTTAATTCAAGTTTAATTCTGGTACCTGTTCCCCCCCAGTGAGTCCTGCAGGAGCCGGGTCAGCTTAGAGTCCCTGTAAGGCACGTGTGAGCTCCTTTTGCTGCGGTCGCCCAAAGCGCTGATTACATTCCCCAGAGCCAGCTGCAAAAAACAGGAAACAAACGAGGAGAGAGGACGCCGCAGATCAGAGACAAGACCAGGAAACTTTCACAGAGCTAATCTGAACTTTTCTGTCTTTATTCTGTCCCTCTAGGGCCCCCGTAGATTCTTAATGTGATTTAAAGCTCAAATAAAGCTCTTTGTTTCTTTCCCTGGAGTTTTAGAAAAGTCTAATTTCAGCCTCTGACTGACGGTCATAAAGATCACACACGTTTATGTTTTACAGAAGTTTGAGAAACAGGAACACACAGAGCAGAAAGATTATTTCTAGATAAAAATATGATCTGCACTTTTTTCTGTAAATACAACAAAGTCTCTGCAGTTAAATGATTTATTTAGTCTTTCATTGCAAAAAACAGCTATTATTTGAACATTTACTGCATTAAAATGGTCACTTGCAGCTTTGCAGATTATTAAAAGCTTTGTTCCTCCTCTGCACTTTTCTAACCCCACCACTAGGTGGCGTCAGACTCCCATGTTTGTTTCTCAGTTTCTCACCAGGCCACAGTTGATGGAGATTCCTTCTTTGGCTCGGTCGCCCGTGGCTCCGGTTCTCTTCAGCCTCTCGGAGCCGGCGAGGTCCACGAAGTGAAACTTAGCGGTGAGAGTCTCGTACTCGTCCATCTCTGAGTTTCCGTTGGAGACTCTGTTATCGGGCTCAGTTTCCTGCTGAGAGAATAAAAAAACACACAAACTGAATCACTCTGAGTTCTCTTCAGAGAGATTCTCTGTTCTGAACGTCTCCTTCAGCACTCACATTGTCGGAGGCACAGACGCGAACTTGGCACAGGTGGATGGTGAAGATGGCGTGGGATCTGGAGCTCTGGACGTTCATCTGCGTGCTCGCCGTGGTCCGAGACAGAGCGCCGAGCTTCAGGCACTGCATCATCTGAGCAGAGAGACGGGAAAAATTTAACTTTCTGAAAGATAGAAAAATAAAAACTCCACACGCACGGACCAGTGCTTCACCTTAGAGCTGAACAATTTACAAAAATATTCTAATCCAATTATTATTTCCTAGATTGTGATTTTTCTGTGTGATTATTTCTAGTTTCCATCTTCTCTGTTTTTAAACAAACTCATTTTGAACATGAACAGTTTCATTAATTACAGCACAACAACAACAACACACTACCACTACAACAGGGACTGATTTTTACACATTTAAACACTTTTACCTTCTTTTTTCACATTTTTGGAACATTTTTCTGATTCTTTCTCACTATTTTACAGATTCACTCCCAATTTTCTTGACAATTTTTGTGGTTTTGGACCATTTTTTGCAACAAATGGACCATTCTGATAACTTTGGCCATTTTACTACTTTTCACTCTTTTTCGTCACTTTTTCCACCATTTCTGCTTTTTCTGAATTTTTACCATCACTTTTACATGTTTTACCACTTTTGGAAAAAATTTCTGACACGTTCTCACAATTTTCCAGGTTCACTTCTGATTTTCTTGAATGTTTTTGCCCATTTTTGTCACTTTTGGACCATATTTTTTGCAACAAACGGACGATTTTCCTAGTTTAATCCCAACTTTCTCACCAATTTTTGTTGCTTTTCACTCTTTTTCGAAACTTTAAGACCATTTTTGATACCTTCGCACTTCTTTTCCAGTTTTTTCCCAATTTAAATGCCAACACTTGTTGTTTTTGCTCATTGTTGACACTTTTCACAGTTTTTTGCCACATTTGGACTATTTTTTTTTTTTTGCAACAAACTGACTATTTTGTTAACTTTGGCCATTTTTTCTACTTCTCACTCTTTTTCGTCACTTTTTTCACCACTTTTGCTTTTTCTGAATTTTTAAAGTTTCCTACATTTTTTTTCTTGCTGATTTTTGTTGTTTTTCTTCCTCAAACTAAGTTTTTTTGACTTACACGCAAGTCTGACCTCATTTTTGTCTCTAAATAACTTGAAATAAGACATTTTCCTGGACTTAATCCCAACTTTCTAGCCAATTTCATTATTACACATTATTACACTTTTAGATATTTTCGATACCATCTCACTATTTTACAGGTTTTTTCCCAATTTTAATGCCAATATTTCTTGTTTTTGCCCATTTTTGCCACTATTCACTGTTTTTTTTTTTTGCCATTTTTAGACCATTTTTTGCAACATTTAGAGTATTAAAAGGTTTTATCCCAATTAAATGCCACTTGGTGTTGCTTATTTGGCAATTTTTACCACCTCAAACTAAGTTTTATTCCTCCTCTTTACTGTTTTTGGCTCATTTCTCCACTTGTATAGTTTCTTTTGTAAAGGTAGTTTTTAACAGTTTGTCTCTTTGGTTGAGTAACTCTGGTGTGGAACAGAAAACATCTGCTGTAAAAACTGTAGCTGATATTTTGATCAGGTCAGATCCAGAGAAAAACATTGTTTCTTTCAGGAGTTTGATTTGTTTTCAGGAGGAGTCGACCGAACCAACAGAGGATTAAAAACAAAGCGTTTAAACAAACAGAGAGCGACGTTAAGTCTGTTGTTTCTGATGCTCAACACCAGGAGTGTTTTCATCCTGAGCCTCTTTAAAAACACTTCAGTGACTTTTAAAACCATTAAACTTTGTTTTCAGCGAACATTAGCTCCTCCCAGCTGTTTAGCAGAGCTGCAGCTTTAAAGACGACCTTTGTGGTCCCTGCTCGAAGAAACAACTCGTCCTAAAGTTTTGCAGCTTCAGAGGAAAAACTCAACACTTGACGTCAGATTCTGGAGTTTTTCTGTGAATGTTTGCACATTTATCTGATGCTCTTTTACCTCGGCTGCAGAGGAGACGGTCCTCGTGGTCACGCCGACCGTGTAGATTCCTCCGGCGGCGTCTTCGTGAATCTTTATGTGAGATTTCTGCTTCATGTCTCGAGCCGAGTCGAACAGATCCAGAACTTCCTCGTTATAAAGCTTCAGAGAAACAAAACAAAGACGCAAAAACACAAAAACGTGAGGGTGAAGAAAACTGCATCAGCTCTAAGAACATCCACATCAGTCCAGACCTGCTCTACGGAAGCCTGTTTATGCCAATTTAAAAGAAAAATAGATATTAAAAATTGGCTTTGATGAGATTTTTTTGCCAATACAGAATCAAAAGTTTGAGACAAAGTCAAAACTTGAGATAAAATGATGAAATTATTAGATTGAAAGTCAAATTTTTAAGATAAAGTGTCAAAATTGAGACAGTTAGTCAAATTTTTGGGACGAAAAAAGTCAGAATTATGTGATAAATTTTAAAAAAAGAGACAAAAAATTTAGATAATATAGTCAGAAATGTGAGATACAGTCAAAATTATGAGATAAAAGTCCAAATTTTGGGAACATAAAGCAAATTTTAGAGATTCAGAGTCAGAATTATGAGATTAAAAAATAAAAATATAAGATAAAAGTCAAAAAATTTAAATAAAGAGACAAAATTTGGGATGATCAAGACAAATCTTTAAGAATAAGAGTCAAAATTGAGATAGAGCATCAAATCTTTGAGATGAAAAGTCAGAATTATGTGACCAATAGTAAAAAATGTGACAAAAATTTTAGATAATATAGTCAGAATTGAAAAAAAAAGTCAAAATTGTGAGATAAAAGTCCAAATTTTGGGAAGATGAATCCAATTTTCGAAATTATGAGTCAAATTTTTCAGATGGAGAGATAGAAAAAAATCAAAAATATAAGATTACAGTCAAAAATTTTAGATAAAGAGCTGAAATTTAGCATAATCAAGTCAAATCTTTAAGAATAAGAGTCATAATTGAGATGAATAGTCACATTTATGAGATAATAATCTCAGAACAATGTCAGAATTTTGAGTTAAATTGACATTTATTAGATAAAGAGTCAAAATTTGAGATAAAAGGTCGAGATTATGAGATTTAAACTCAAATTTTTAAGACAAACCATCAAAACTTTGACTTTTTATCCCATATATTAAAAAATACCCTTAATAAATAAAAGCAAGTAAAATCTTATTTTTATCCAAAATACCTGGAAAATCAATAAAAATGTCTAAATTCAGGATATAATAAGAAAAAACTCATATTAGGACATTTTATCTGAGCGCTGTTTTTGTCTTTTATTATTTTTAAATCAGACATTTTAATGGACTTTTTAGCTGAATGTGGTTTATATTCAGTCAATAAAACCAGTTTTTAATTTAAAAAATAAATAAATCACAGACATTTGATTAGTTTCAGTTTTTTCTGCCTCTGCAGAGTTTAGCTCTTAACTTCCTGTAACTTCCTGTTCTGCTGCAGGAATTCAAACGCTGCCAAACTCTGACGGAGCAGAACAACTGTGAACGCCATCCTTAACTTCCTGTGACCCCCCCCGGCACCGCCCGACCCCCCCGACCCCCCCGGCCCCCCGCTGACAGCTGCTGCAGGTCGATTGTCAGTGTGGACGTTTGCAGATGATGGAGCGCCGCTGTCACAGCTCGTTAAAGCGGCGGC
>RPOG01001740.1:81103-99589 GCA_008086565.1 Thalassoma bifasciatum
GGAAATGTCAGAACATCCATGCGCGCTCTGATGATAATCTCCTGAAAAATATTAAAAATATTAATATTGATAATGCTGCACCTTCATCAACGAGTTCATTGTCAAAAGTTCATGCTACGTTTGTGACAAAAGTGGACTTGTATGTTTCTTAAATAACAGACAGCAGAGCCGTGTTACGCCAAAACTCGCCGCTGACTGAAAGAATGAGGAAATCAAACATGGTGTGTGGTTGAAAGAGGGCGGAGACAGAGAGAAACTCCAGGTTCATTCACAAAAACCTGGTTAGTTTCACAGCGTCTGTTACTACGGTAACTGACCCAGAGCTGAAGTTACCTCTCTCTGAGAAACAGGTTAGAGTTTCCCCTCTTTCTCTGTTTGAGTTTCCTCCATTTGTGAAAATTCAGAGTTTCCCTCATTTCAGGGTTAATAGACTCAGAGTTTGTTGAACCTGCTTTGTGAAACGGACCCCTGGTGGCGTTCGTACCTCCAGGAACTGGGCGTTGATCTTGAACTCGGGGACGGGGCGTCCCTGCTCCTGCGCGGCCTCACGCCGCTCCTCGATGCCCTTAAAAAGATGGTGGACGGCGCGGGGGATGATGCCCAGCTCCTCGTCGGCGATGTTGACGTCGAAGCCCGTCCCCATGGTGTACGTCTTCCCCGAACCCGTCTGCGAGAAAAAACAAAAAACAAAGAAACATCAATCCATCACACCGCGCCTGTTTTATTTCTTTATCAGTTTTCAGCTTAAATTCACTTTAAATCTCCTCATTTTAACTTTTATCTTCTCATTTAAAATTTAAAATTTCAGACTTTAACTTTTAATCCATGCCTGCAAAATTTATCCCATAATTTTGACTTTTTAAACCTCCTTGTTTAGATTTTTCTAACTCACAGTTATGATGTTTTTTTTCCTTAAATTTGACTTTTCTGTCCACACTTTTGACTTTTACTGGACTGCTCAGTTGAATGTGGCTCATATAAAGAGTAAAAAGACAATTTTTGATTAAAATAAGACATAAGCACTTGCTTTGATTTCAGTTTTTACAGTCTGTGTGAACGTGAACTGAACGTACTGTGTAAATAATCTTTACACAAAAATGAAAAGACAGAAATTTCAACTCGTTCTTTTTCACATTTTGCAGCATGAATGTTCAAAATAAAACACAGACTGTTTTTCTCCCCACTGTTTCTTTAAGATCTTAATCATTATATGTTGTTTTTTGTTTTCTTTGATAAAAAATAAAAATAAATAAAAAACTCTGGAGGTCTCTGAAACCAGTGCAGGTTAAATTAGAGGTTTGAGAAACGTTTCTTTCTGGGTCATGGAGCCTCCTCTCGCTCGCTAACCACATGGAAACAACATGCATGCCCCCCCCCCTCCCGCCTGTGTTGCCGTGGTGACAGAGCTCCCTCTCTGAAGCTCGCTCTCCATTCAGAGTGAAGTGAAGTGCACAAACACCTATTTTTACGCTCCTACATCTTTAATGTGTGTTAACCCTTCTCTGCTGCTGCTGCTGCCTGACTTCAGCGTGCAGACGGCGGCCTGAATGGCGGCCTGGGCGGCGGTCTGCGTGACCTTGATCAGACCCGTTCTCTTCTAAAGGGGGATCTTCTAGATCAGCGATTCCCAACCTGTGGTCCGTGGCCCCCTGGTGGGCCGCGAAGGTACAGCAAGTGGGCCGCCAAATCATTTCCAAACAAGTATATTAATACTACTGCTGTCAAAATTATCGCGTTAGCGGGCGATAATTAATATTTAGAATTAGTGCCGTTAAAAATTTTAACGCATTTGACGCATGCGCAGAATGACCCGCCTCCATATCCCATAATACCACTTAGCAGTGACGTGCAGTAAGCAGTGGATGCATGCGTGCGGTGAATGTAAACACTGTCAGAAAATGTGAATAAGTTGGTTTGCCTCAGCGTCTGGCTAGAGGATGAGTAGAGAAGAGGGCCACATTTAAATGTACACACAGACACAGCAGAAGAAACATGGGATTTAAATGGTGAAGCTCAAAGCAGGTAGTTTTAGCCTGATGTTCTGGGTTTGAATTTTTGATAAGAAAAAAAAGTGACCCTGTTGTGCTAGTTTGAAGAGGGGGAAAATACTCTACTGTTACTGACAGACAGAAAGAAAGAAAACATCTTGTTGATTTTGAAGAGAAAAAAGAATACTGCCTAAAATAAATAATGTTCTTGATCAATATTAATGCCATCCAGTGTGAATTTATGGTTGTAATGAACAAATACAGTATGTTGCTGTACAGTATATATCCGCCTTGTGTCATTTCTTTCCATTCTAACAACAATTTACAGAAAAATATGTCTTATTTTGGGGATAATTTGGACTGTGATTAATTACAATTAATTAATTGTTTAGCTGTAATTAACTCAATTAAAATTTTTAATCGTTTGACAGCCCTAATTAATACAAATAATAACATTCAAAATGTTTAACTCAGTTAAGTTTTGAAGGAAATTAAAACAGTTCTGATTTTAATATATGAAAAAAGTCCCCTAAGAAGGCATGTTATTCCTCTATAGATAGCATGACCTGAAAAATAACAACAACCTGAAATGTCATTGAAAAAAAATGTGATAAATCCCAAATTTTCAAAAATTGTCAAAACTGTAACCAGAGTGCTGAGCCTGAAATGTAACGAAAAATCATAAAGTAAAACCCAAAATATAATAATTGCACCAGAATGTAACAAGTTGTCATAATTTGGGCAAGAAGTTGATACGTTTTTGGCTTAACGTCTGTTTCATTATCTACTAGATATCACATTTTGGGTTTTATTACATTTTTTCAAATTAAATTTTGGGTCATTGTTACAAATGGGGTTCTAAAAAAAACATATATAGCTTTATGTATTGGGTTGGAGGTGGGTCTCAAACATTTTTGAGCTTTAAAAGTCGGCCCTGATTTGGAAAAGGTTGGGAACCACTGGTCTAGATTAAATTAAATTAGATCGACCCACTCGGCTGCTTCAGACGAACTCAGCCTGGTTGAGAGAGAGAGAGAAATGTTTCCTGTCGCATTGAAGGAGTTTGAATATTTGCTCAAATGTTTTTAAAAACAAATAAAAAGAGATTCAGAATCCATCCGTCTGTGTTTTTGCTTAAAGAGAATCTACAGAAAGTTTCTGTCTCAGGTTTAAATGAGGAGGTGACAGAAAATTACATCAAACCATTGAAACATCAAAAGCTTTTACTCTAATGTGAGGATGAAAATAAAAACTGAAGGTAAGAATTGTTTCTGACTTTGAGATAAAAGGTCAATATTTTAATATGAAAAGTGAAAATTTTGAGAAATAAAGACAAAATTCTGAGACAAAAAGTCAATAACTTTCAAGAGTCTAAGAAATCAATTTAACATTATGAGAAAAAAGTCCAAACTTTCTCATTTAAGGTCAAAGTTTTAAGATGAAAAAAGTCTAAAATAAAAAGTCTGCGTTTTGAAATAAAGGCAGTTTTTGAAATAACAAGTTGAAATTTGGATATAGAAAGTCAAAATTCTAAGATTTAGGTTGAAATTATGAGAAATAAATACAGAGGCTAAAAAATAAAAAGCTCATTTTTCAATAAGGTGTAGAATTTTGAATCTTCTCAACACCTCACACCCATTCCTGCTTTTTCTAAACTGACTTTTTTAAATTGTATTTTGAGTTTTAAAAACTGAAGAACAGAAAGAGCTCTCTTTGACTCTTAACTTTTAAAAATGATGAAGTGCAATATTCCTAATTGTGTAAAGTTAAATAAAATAAAATACAAATTAATTCAAAACAAATTCACACATCAACATCAAAAGCTTTTACTCTGATGTGAGGATGAAAATAAAAACTGAAGGTGAGAATTTTTTCTGACTTTGAGATAAAAGGTCAATATTTTGATATGAAAAGTGGAAATTTTGAGAAATAAAGACAAAATTCTGAGACAAAAAGTCAATAACTGTCAGAGTTTAAGAAATCAATTTAACATTATGAGAAAAAAGTCCAAACTTTCTCATTTAAGGTCAAAACTTTAAGATGACTAAAGTCTAAGTTTTGAAATAAAGGCAATGTTTGAGATAAAAAGTTGAAATTTTGATATAAAAAGTTAAAACTCTGAGATTTAAGTCAAAATTATATGAAATAAATACAAAATTAAAGGATAAAAGGCAAAAATATATATTTTAAGGAGATTTTTAGATAAACAGTTGAATTTTGACTTTTCTCAAATCCCTAAAACCCATTCCTGCTTTTTCTAAACCAGACTTTCTAAATTGTATTTTTGGTTTTAAAAACTGAAGAACAAAAAGAGCTATCTTTGACTCTTAACTTTTAAAAATAATGAAGTGCAATATTCTTAATTGTGTCAAGTTAAATAAAATAAAATCAACAACAATCCCAAAGAAAAAAGTATTTTTCCAACAGTCTCACACTCAAAGACAGGTGTGTGTGAAACAGCTGATATAACAGATCCTGGGTAAATCGTTCAGCCCTACACTGACACTTCCTCTCTCTCTCTCTCTGTGGTACAAACACTGCGGCTGTAAAACATCGTGGATCAGCAGCTGTGGCACAAAGACTCGCCTGTCCGTAGGCGAAGACGGTGGCGTTGTAGCCCTCGAAGCAGCCCTCGATCAGCTTCTCGGTGCAGGTGGCGTAGATGGCGTCCTGCTGAGAGTCCATGTCGAACATGTAGTCGTAGGTGAAGGATTTGTCTTTTCCCAGAATCACCTGGGGCTCCCCGGGCATCACGTAGGTGCAGATGTGACATCCTTCGATCTTCTCTCGGGCCAACTGAGGACGAATCCTGCAGAGGAAAGAAAAATTAAAAAAAGCAGCTCGTTAAGGGGAAAGAGAAGACGTGAGAAAAACGTTTAAACACCTGCAGCAAAAAACAGTGAAAAGTGACAACAATGGGCAAAAACGACAAATATTGGCTTTTAAATTGGGAAAAAAATGGAAAAGAAGTGCGAAGGTATCAAAAATGATCTCAAAGTTTCAAAACAGAGTGAAAAGCAACAAAAATTGGCGAGAAAGTTGGGATTAAACTTGGAAAATAGTCTGTTTGTTGCAAAAAAAAAATGGTCCAAAAGTGACAAAAATAGGCAAAAACATTAAAAAAAAATTCAAGAAAATCGGAGTGAACCTAGAAAATTGTGAGAACGTGTTAGAAATTTTTTCCAAAAGTGGTAAAAAGAATTTCAAAGTGATGGTAAAAATTCAGAAAAAGTAAAAATGGTGGAAAAAGTGACGAAAAAGAGTGAAAAGTAGAAAAATGGCCAAAGTTATCAAATTGTCCGTTTGTTGCAAAAAATGGTCCAAAACCACAAAAATTGTCTAGAAAATTGGGAGTGAACCTGTTTTCTGTTCTACACCAGAGTTACTCAACCAAACTGTTAAAAACTACCTTTACTAAAGAAACTATACAAGTGGAGAAAAGAGGAAAAAACAGAAAGAAGTAGCAATGAAAAGAAGCTCAAGGTGGAAAAATGGACAAAAAGCAGTAAAGTTAAATCTCAGGTAGAAAAAAAAATCTTTAAAAAATTCACAATTCATATTCATATTTGTGAAATTTTTTACTTTTGTTACTCAAAGTTTTGACTCTTCTCTCCAAATTTGAGCTTTTTCCTGACAATTTTGACCTTTTGTCTTACAATTATCATGTAATTTACTCAAAATTTTTACCTCATCATCCTGTAATTTTGACTTTTATCCCAAATTTGACTTTTTATCTCAAAATTTTGGCATTTTTTCTCAAAATTTTAACTTCATCTTACATTTCAAGTTATATAATAACAAAATGTTGAAAATTTCTCAGTTTTGACTTTTTGTCTCCAAATTTATCTTAACATTGACTCAAATGTCTTAAAATTGTGACATTATCTCACAAATTTAACTATTGGTTTCAGTTTTTATCTCCAAATTTAATTCTATGGCAAAAATCCCAAAAGCAGCAACAAAAATAAGTTTAGGACGGCAAAAATGGTCAAACAGTTTCAATAAAATTAAGTTTAGTGTTGCAAAAATTCCAAAAAGTTGCTATGTGAATAAGTTTAAGTTGGAAAAAAATGGCAAAAAGTAGCAATAAAAATAAGTTTAAGCCAACAAAAACAGTCAAGAGGAGTAAAAAAAAAACTTTAAGGTGGCAAATATATCAAAAAGGCAGCAAAAGTGATAAATTAAAAGGGGCTAAAGTCATCAAAAAGTTGAGATTGAAATAAGGTAAGGGTGGCAAAAATTCCAAAAGCAGCAATAATAATATGTTTAAAGTTTTAAAAGTGGTCAAAAAGAAGCAAAATTTGGAGAAAAAGGTTGAAAATTAGGGCAAAACTTGCAAAATGGTGAGATACTAGAAAAAAGAGGCAAAAGTGGCAAAAATTAGTAGCAAAATATTTTTGAGTGCATGGAAATGAACATATTCTGTTTTAAAATCTCCTTTTTTTGTTGATCTTATTTAATTTTCTAATTTCTTGAGACACTAGATTTAGTGTTTTTATTCTCTGTGAATAATAATCATCAACACTCACAGAAATAAAGGCTTAAAATGATTCACTCTGTGTAGAAGAAATGAAAAAGTAAAAAAGTGAAGGAGTGAAGTTTCCTGGCAGCTGCAGAGAAACGTCTGAGCTCAGACTGAGTTAATCCTGTTTCTGGGATTTAATCCACATTCATTTCATGTCTCATGTTCAACAGGTTTAATCTGGAGCCGTGTGTTGATTTTACAGACTTTAAAAGATCCTCACAACAACAAATACAACAACAACAACAACAACAACTACAACCATAACAACTGCTACAACAACAACAGTGACAACAACTGTAACAACAACAACCATAACAACTGCTACAACAACTGTAACAACAACAACAACAACAACAACAACCATAACAACTGCTACAACAACTGTAACAACAACAACTGTAACAACAACTGCTACAACAACAACTGTAACAACAACAACAACAACAACCATAACAACTGCTACAACAACAAATATAACAACAACAACCATAACAACTGCTACAACAACTGTAACAACAACTGTAACAACAACCATAACAACTGCTACAACAACAACTGTCACAACAGCAACAACAACAACAACTGCTACATTAACAACTGTACCTACAACAACCATAACAACAACAACAACAACTGTAACTACAACAACAACCATAATAACAACATCAACAACAACTGTAACAACCATAACAACAACAACAACTGTAACAACAACAACAACCATAACAACAACAACAGCCGAATATTTTCACATTTTGATCAGTTTATAGACAGATTCATGGATTTTAACAACAAATGTAGAGGTTTGCAAATCTGCACACGCTCAGTCTGAACATTTATATGTTAATATCGTCACATTAATATCATGTCTCACTGTTATCAATAATGTTTGAGGCTTTCAGGGTTTCACACTCAGATTTTCAGGACCAACTCTGTGTTTTTACCCCTGATAAACACTGATAATATCAATAAACCACTTTGAGCTTCACCTCTTTAATCTGTTTTAGGTCAAATCCTGATTTAACAGAACGTTCTCTCTTCAAGGACACGATACATGAGGCACAGCAGCTGTGGAGGCAGATTTTAGAGAAACACTGGTTTTTTTTTTACAGCGGCAGCTTCATTTAGCCTCAAACTGAGCCTGAAACATCAGACAGTGAATAAAATCAGGAGTTAAAGGACGAAAGGTTCAGGTTTCTACATTTATCAGGAGATTATTGATCAGAGCCGAGTGTTTTTTTCTTTCCTGATGTTTTCAGACGCTCGGGGCTGAATCCTGCTCTGACCCAAAACTCTGACCCATAAAACCTGATTAACATGTGCAGATTTAGCCTGTGTGTGTGTGTGTGTGTGTGTGTGTACATGTGTGTGACAGAGCTGACATGTTCACACTGATGTCCTGATCGTCGTCCAACTCTCTGAATCAGATTATTCAGGGATGAAGAGGAAAAGGAGCAGTCTGCAGATTTAAGGCTCAGATAAAGAAAAATCTAAACTCCAAACACAGAAACTGTTTTATTAGAAACTGAAATCAAACCATGTTGTTGTTGATGTGAACTGACGTGTTGTTCTCACAAACACTCAGGAGAAAAACACCTGAAAGAAAAGGTCTCTCTCTCTCTCTCTCTCTCTCTCTCTCTCTCTCTCTCTCTCTCTCTCTCTCTCTCTCTCTCTCTCTCTCTCGTGTGGAGGAAAAGAAAAGCCTGGTTGTTCTCCTCTGAACTGGGGGAGAACAATGCTCGGAGACTCTGTGGAACAGTGAGAACAGAGAGAACAGAGAGAACAGAGAGAACAGAGCCGTCTTTGTGTCCGTCTGTGTGACACCGGATCGCGGCGCTGACACCAACGTTACGGCTGCAGGATTACACGAGCAGACGGAGGCGAGGGAGGAAACGTCCTCCTGAAGGACACGACCACATCTGAGCGAAATAAAAACACAACCTTCAAACCATTTCACTCTCCTGACGCTGTTTCTGGGAAACTAAGACTCTCACACAATTAAGTTTTTTTAATTTCATGATATTTCTACGGGAGAGGATTAGGGCTCTTGAAAGAAAAAGAAGTCAGATTGTTTTTTCTAATATCGTTGATTCTGAGATTAAAGTCAGAATTCAGGGAGATCAAAATTCTCAAATAAAAGTCAAAATTCTAAAATCAAAGTCAAAATTCTCAAATAAAAGTCAGAAATCTGTGAAATCTAGAAATCTAGAATTGTTAGAAAAGTCAAAATTACAAATTTAAGTCAGAAATCTGAAAAAGTAAAAGTTCTCAAATAAAAGTCGAAATTCTGAGAACGATCAAAATTCTGAATTAAAAGTCAAAATTCTGTAATAAAAGTCAGAATACTTAGGGGAAAAAAGTCAGAATAAAAAAAAAATCAAATTTCTGAATTAAAAGTCAAATGTCTGAAGTAAAAGTCATTTCTGAAGTAAAAGTCATATTTCTGAATTAAGTCATATTTCTGAATTAAAAGTCAAATTTCTGCATTAAAAGTCATATTTCTGAATTAAAAGTCAAATTTCTTTATTAAAAGTCAAATGTCTGAGGTACAAGTCAAAATTCTGTAATAAAAGTCAAATTTCTGAATTAAAAATCAAAATTCTGTAATACAAGTCAGAATTTTTAGGGAAGAAAAGTTAGAATTAAAAAAAAAAATCAAAATTCTGAATTAAAAGTCAAATTTCTGAATTAAAAGTCATATTTCTGGATTAAAAGTCAAATTTCTGAATTAAAAGTCAAATGTCTGAGGTAAAAGTCACATTTCTGTAATATTCTTAGGGAAAAAAGTCAGAATCCAAAGAGAAAAATCAAAATTCAAAATTAAAAGTTGAATTTCTGATTCAAAAGTCAAAATTCTGAAATGAAAGTCAGAATTCTGAGAAAAGTCAAAATTCTGATTTTAACTGATAAAACTGCAAAAAAAAAAAAGTTTCAGGAAAGACCTACATGTTTCAGTGTTATGATGGTCTGTCTCTCTTCCACTGTTAATTACCTTTTTCTTGCCATTTCTGTAGCAACACACGACTTTCTGCAGTATAATACTGTTGAACTGATGCTCACGAGGGTTTGGTACCACATTGTGTTCAAACTCTGCTTTTATGCTGACAGAGGGGCTTGTTAGTCATCAAGCAAACCTGGAACACCTGTGGGAATTAGTAGCAGCAGCTTTTTAAGGCCTGGTCACCCTCCGTTGCTGCAGGACAGCTATCAATTATTAACCCATTTTGTGTTGTTGTTCTGAAACGTTCTCTGTTTTTCAGTTTTGGGTAACCTTGATTTTTATTTTACCCTCTGGTAGTTCATCACTTACCGTTGGATCATTTCAAGCTACTGATTGGACTTGAGGGACTTGAATTGCAATAAATAACTGGAAAAATTGGGGTGGTATATATTTCATCTTGTCTTTTGCACTGATTAAACTGCACCTTAGCTTTTAGTTGAACTTGTTGCAATGACAATAAAGTGAATCTGAATCTGATAGGGGGCGCTGCATCAACATGAAAGCACCAGGATCATACATTTGTGCTTGAAAAAAGACAGGTAATGAATTTTGGTAAGTTTTGTGCCACTTAAGGCATGAAACTTTAGGGTTAAAGATGGAAAAGAACGTAAACAAACGTACAAAGAGATTTGAAGGAGAACTTGTGAGTTCTATGAGGAATGTTGTTGGTGATGATTAGACTTTGTTATCCACACATTCAACATTTTTCAGGGTTCTGGTCTCGTCACTGGGGTCCTGGTGTTTTATTCTAATATTTGCATGAGTGTTACGTTAATATTTGACTCTTCAAAGCCGCGGATGATGAGAAGGAGCGAGCGCTGAGTCCCTCTGAGGGTGTTGAAACAGACGGGATTACACACCCAATTAGTGAGTTAAAGTGTGTGGAACAAAGACCCCCCCTGTGGTTTCTGCAGGATTAGATGTCTGGAACACTCTTATGAGACGAGGAAACATGGAAACGGTCGAATGCTGTGATTCGACACGCTCCATGATGGATCCTCTGATTTGGGATCACGTCGTTCAGGTTTTTGTTTCACAGACAAAGAGCACGAGCTCGTGGAAACACTGAAGCAGATTAAAGCGTTTGTTGTGTCTTCGTGTTGTTTTATTTCAGCTTTGTTCGCGCTGACGCTGCAGGGCGGATCACGGTGGAGGATTGTCGAAGCTGCTCCAGGTCGTTTTTATCTCTCTGAGTTTCTGATTATCATAAAAACCACTCACTTCATCTCTTTCTAGACGACACCAAATATAAAAGGGTCAATGACAAAAAGAGGGTCTAAAAACTTATTTTTAAAAAGTTCTTTGAAAATGGATAAAAACATATTTCTGAGAGAAGAATTATGTTTTCTAACAGATTTCAGTAGTTGACCAACATTTCAAAGTTTTTAGGTTCATTATTTTTTAGTATTTTTAATTTGAGCACCCAAAAATGTCAGGTGGTGCAACCAAATATATGAAAATATATTTATATGTTCCTGTTATTTTTTCTGTGTGAAATTATTGGCAAGTATCTCTCAAGTGTCTGTAGTGACTCATACATTTTCANAAATAATGCCACTGTATTTTTAATTTCCATTTACAATAACTGACATTCAATTTTTAGAGTTTAATTACTGTGGATACTTGTCAGGACGGTTGCACCACCTGACATTTTGGGGGTTTGAGGAACCAAAACACAAAAAAACATGTTATATTTTAATAGTTTAAAGATGTGTTCAAATAACACAGGTTTCATAGAATAAAGAAATACATGTGATGAAATACTCAATTCATGATGGAAGGAAATATTGCACTCAGACACAAAAAAAGGGGACGTCACCTCATTGACCCAAAAACATTCATCTCTTATTGTTGTAAAATGTCCGATCGTCCACAGTTTGCAGCGCTCGGGTTAATCCATGAATGTGCAGCTTTGTCGTAGAGTTATGCATCGAGTACAAGTTTGAATTAAGTCTTTAAAACCTATAATCCAAAGATTTCCTGTTTCAGAAACAGAGTTAAAGTGCATGAAAACAACGACTTTAAAGTGATCAATACTCAGAGTCTTTGAACCACTTCAAGCTCAACGTGAGCTTTATTTTCTGTCGGATATTCAATATCTCATGATCTTTGACCCTAGTGCAGAGGTGTTCAAACTTTTTTTCAGAAAAGGCCAAATTTGAGTCTGTAGAAATGACCAAGGGCTGCCAGTGAACGTAAAATATGAGTGCTTGATTTGAAAAGGATTTCTTTCTAGTGATTTCTGGTTTAAAAAATCAATGTTTTTTTGCAAATGCAATTGAACACATCAACTGTGAGAGTTGTTGAGTTCTGCAGATTGCACCGAGCTTTAGCTTCATAAAACAAACCTGTGTACAGATTAAGTCTTTGTGATTTTGTCCTGATAACGTGAACACGAGTCGGCGCAAATAGGTTTGAATGTCTTGAAATTGTTGAAACCAAACCACGGTCAGGTAGACCAACAAACGGTTCAGCTATACACTGCAAAAACTGAAATCTAAGCAAGTCATTCTGTCTTATTTTTAGCAAAATTTCTCTTACTATTCTTGATTTGAGCCACATTTACTAGACAAGGTCATAAAAATGTCTAATTTCAAGTTTTTTAAAGACAAAAATGAGGCATCAATTGCTTGTAACAAGTATAAAAAAAACGGGATAAGATAGAAGATTCTTGTTTAAGACATCTTTGTAGTTTCAAGAAACTTCCCGGGTGAATTCGTCTTATCCCATTGGCAGATTTTTTTGACTTGTTACAAGCAATTTACACCTCATTTTTGTCTTAAAAAAACTTGAAATAAGACATTTTTATGACCTGGTCTGTTGAATGTGGCTCAAATTAAGAACAATAAGACAATTTTTACTACAAATAAGACAGAATGACTTGCTTAGATTTTGATTTTTGCAGAGTATTTACTAAAGTTAAGATGCTTCAGATGGATGCATCGTCCAAAATTTGGATAACTGTGAGTTTCGTTACCCAACAATAGAGATCAAACATTTTCCTACAGGATCAAACATTTCACCCTCTGGTGATTTTGTCCTGATAACATGAACATAAGTCGACACAAATGTGTTTGAATGTCTACTACATCTTTCATCCAGTGCTGCACTGACATTTCTGGATTCTGAGTCATGAGGAAAGAAAAAGAATTGTCAAAGTTTCTGCAGGAAAAGTGAATCCAACTGTATAAAACAGGAAAGGGATATAAAAAGATATCCAAGGAACTGAGGATGCCAATAAGCAGAGTTCAAACTCTAATGAAGAAGTGGAAAATGAGGGATTCTGTTGAAACCAAACCACAGTCAGGTAGACCAACAAACATTTCAGCTACAACTGACAGGAAAATTGTTCAGGATGCAAAGAAAAACCCACGAATAGCTTCAACCCTGCAGCTCTTAAATATCCTGTTTTATTTTGGTCTGCAGCCTCAGACTGACACACTCCTCCTCCTGCAGTGTGATGCTTTATTGGGTGCAGTGTGGAGGAGGTTTGCAGGGAGTGGGGGGGTGTGGTAGCAGGTTTAGGCGTGTTTTTGTGTTCAGACGTAACAGCTCAGAAACAAAATATGCAGGAAAACTAACAATCATTAAAGCGCTCGTGTAGTTTAACGACATAAACGAATCTTAAATATTTATCCTGCTGTTCCTCCTCAGACAAACTGAAAGTGTCGCTGCAGCGTCTCGTCTCCTTATCCGTCTCCAGCTGATCGTAACAGGACGATGAGTCTCTGCTAAAGAGACGTCATGACCCCCGACCCTGACCCTCACCCCCTCCTCACCCCTGACCTTTGACCCCGGCTCCTCCCCTGCAGGTTGATGAGTCACAGCAGCTGTTTTGGAGGATTGATCCAGAGTTTTCTGTCTTTCTCTCTGAACATGTCAGTGATCAGGTTATTCAGCTCTTCCTCCTGGATTTAAATCTAATTTCCCCGCAGGGATCATCAGGATTTCTTTGATTCTCTTCATTTCCTCTGATCAGCTGCAGACAAACACAGAGCAGATCCTCCTCATCAAAGTGAATCAAATTTAACTCTGACTTATTTCAGAACCAGATTTGTTTCTGAAAGTTTTCTATGGAGCTAAAACCATGACTTTAATGTTTGGTACTGAAAACAAACTGAAACTGAAAAAAGAATGAACACATAAAAAAAAAAAAAAATGTAATAGCAATGATAACATTTAGTCAAAGTCAAAGAAACAGACATCACACGTTATTCTGTTTCAGTTTTGTCAATTTTTGCATCCTGATGTGTTTGTATCGAATGCATATTCCATTTATTTCATGTCACTGTTTTATCAATGATAGTTTTAAATTTCTATGACGTTTTTCTTTTGTGATCACTCTTGGTTTTTCAGTCTTAACTTTGGGGTTTGAGGGAGGAACGAGGACAACAACAAACAACTGTGTTTACTCTTTTTTGCATCGTTATGACAACAGAAACTTGCAGAATGACCCTGATGAAAAGTTTCCCTCCCCCAGTTCTTAATAGCGTGTATTTCCCCCTTTAACATCAATGACAGCTTGAAGTTTTGGCGTATTGTAAGCGGGAAAGTTTGTGGCATTTGTGTAGAAATGTCTTTCTTCAGCCCATTTTTCCTCAAGTGCCTCCTTTTTGTGCATCTTGAAACAGCCAGACCACATTCTTCTAGAGAGTCCTGTATTTCAGCTGAAGTTATTTGTGGGTTTTTCTTTGCATCCAGAACAATTTTCCTGTCAGTTGTAGCTGAAATGTTTGTTGGTCTACCTGACCGTGGTTTGGTTTCAACAGAATCCCTCATTTTCACTTTTATGTTGCCGACATTATTCCGACCTGCATCCCTACAAATGATTCTATTTGTGATCCGTCCCTGGTGTCGCACATGTTCATGAAAGTTGAAAACATTTACTCAGAGGTTTTGACCAATCAGACTCGTGCATTTTAAAAGCTGAGCGATAAGTAAGAAAGCTGAGTTTTTAAGACTAAAAAAGACGCCTCCAGGAGGAATCAGGACACGTTTAACAGACCAATCAGAGGTCAAAGATCCTGGTGTTGTTTTGAAGCACACACCCATAGTTCTGGAAAGTTCAATGACTCTTTATGTTTCCTACAGAGCTGACAATCATTGCACAACACCTCTCCCTCTCTCTCTCTCTTTTCCTGGCGTTGAACTCGACGTGACACAAAACAAACCGACATCAAAGTCAGAAACAGCATTTTTCTGGCTCCGTTCTTGGACGGTGCTCTGGTGTCTTGGTGCTGCCTGTGGTTTCCCCTCAGGTCTCTGCAGCTCCCTGTTCAGGCTTTTGTTGTTTTATTATCCTCAGTGATTGACAGTCAGACTCTCAGGAACAATGGAGCGCAGCTTTAAAGGTAATTTACTGAATGTTTCAGTGATCTGAAGCAGCCGGACCAGTTCTGAACCGTCCTGATGAATTAAAGAGGAGTGAACCTCGCCCTCATGGCACGTTATGTCTCTTTAAAATGATTTTCTCCTCTTTCCTGCTTCCTCACAACCTTTAAAACCACAAAGAAACGACGGCATGCAGAGTCTGGCATCAATCCAGGAGTGTGACAAAGACACTTTCTCTTTTATTAGCTCCTGTTCTCGCTCTGCCTCTCCGCCCTTCACACAGACTTTAATCTGCTTGAAGCGGGCAGCGCGGCGGCCGCAGGTGACATCATCCTAAGACAGCCGCACTGCTGCGGTCAGCAGATCCTCACAGGAAGCTTCGGCCTGTTTACTCTGTCTGCAGCTGGGACTGCAGCGCTCAGTGTGTGTGTGTGTGTGTGTGGGATTTTTGGCTGTGTGTGAGGAAAAAAATGGTGACTGTCAGTTTTGTTTTTTCCACCAAAACGCAACTCATTGTCTTTCTGCAAAAGCTGAACTACTCTGTTAGAAAGAGCATCTTCAAAATGTGGTTTTGCATGAAAAAGTGAAATGAATAACACGATCAATGATGGGAGGTTTTCATGCAGGTGAAATAAAACAAACAAACACTGCAAAAATCAAAATCCAAGCAAGTCATTCTGTCTTATTTTTAGCAAAATTTGTCTTACTATTCTTGATTTGAGCCACATTTACTAGACAAGGTCATAAAAATGTCTCATTTCAAGTTTTTTAAAAGACAAAAATGAGGCATCAATTGCTTGTAACAAGTAAAATAAAAATCTGCCAATGGGATAAGATAAAAGATTCTTGTTTTAAGACATCTTTCTAATTTCAAGAAACTTCCCGGGTGAATTCGTCTTATCCCATTGGCTGATTTTTTTTACTTGTTACAAACAATTTACACCTCATTTTTGTCTTAAAAAACTTGAAATAAGACATTTTTATGACCTGGTCTGGTGAATGTGGCTCAAATTAAGAACAATAAGACAATTTTTACTACAAATAAGACAGAATGACTTGCTTAGATTTCCGTTTTTGCAGGGCAACTGACAGGAAAATTGTTCAGGATGCAAAGAAAAACCCACAAATAACTTCAGCTGAAATACAGGACTCTCTGAAAGAATGTGGTCTGGCTTTTTCAAGATGCACAATAAGGAGGCACTTGAGGAAAAATGAACTGAAGAAAGACATTTCTACACAAATGCCACAAACTTTCCCGCTTATAATACGCCAAAACTTCAAGCTGTCACTGATGTTAAAGGGGGAAATACAGGCTGTTAAGAACTGGGGGAGGGAAACTTTTCATCAGGGTCATTCTGGAAGTTTCTGTTCTCGTTGTGATTTAAAACGAGCAAACAAAGTTTCCTTTAACGTGTCTGAGACTGAGCTTCACTGCGTCTGTTGCTGTTATTAAAGAAACTACAGCCTGACAGTTGTTAAATGTGAGAAATCACCTCTGTCTGCAGTTGGAGGATAAGTGAGCAGAGCTAAGCTGCTGTGTGGATGATGGGAGGTTGTGTGGGGTTTAAAGAGGAGCTGAATGATACCTGGGCTCCTCAAAACTGGAAACATATTTAAAAAAAGGGATAAAAATAAGTGACAAAGTTCCTCTGTGGTTTGTAGCTGCTCACACACCCTCCTGATGGTTTCATGCTCTGCACACACACTCACTCAGAGACAGAAACAGCTGAAGTCTGTGCCTCTAAAAAAAACAAACCCAGAGGAGACGACAGCTTTAAAAATCTCTGTTTTCAGAGACCTGGTTTCCGCTCGTACTGTACAGAAACGTCTGCACGCTGAAGCTCTCCGCGCCCTGCGTGACAGAGAGGATGGGGTTGCCATGGCGACCGATAACGGATGCCAAGAATTAAAGTCATAATCCGATCCCAGCAGGACGCAACGGCGCTCTGGTGGAATAAAAGATACCAGAGGGAGGGGCGTCCGAGGCAGACAGACAGTTAGAGAGAGAGAGAGAGAGAGAGAGAGAGAGGGCGCCGTGGCGAGCTGACGGCGTCGCACACCGCAGGAGCAGGTTCATTCATCCAGCCGGGGAATTAGAAACACACTTTTAAAGCTCTGAAATGGTTTATCATTTAATTAGTTCAGACCCAGAGGGAAATGTTCAACCACTTAGTCAGGCTTTAACGTGCACGTGGAGGATTAAACGGGAATATTTTCATGTTTACAGACACGGTAACCTCAGATCAACAGATGAATATTTTATTCTGTGCAACATTATTAAATAAAACACAGAATACTCAGTCAAATGTGTCTGAATGCAAACAGGAAAATCATATTTTTCTTACTCCTTAGGGCTGAACAATAAATCTTTCCAGTGTCGTCATAGCGATACGTGCATTCACAATATTCATATCACAAGGTAAATAGTACATCCTGATATATTTGAGACTTTCAATTAAGTTTCTGTTTCCTGTCTACCTCCAAAATCATCACTCATGGATGTAAATGAGCGTCCATTTCTATTCTTGAGCAAATAACATTAACAACTGGCACAGCAGAGATTTGGACAATCTGACAGTTTGTTTATGGGTCAATGAGGTGACGTCCCCTTTTTTTGTGTCTGAGTGCAATATTTCCTTCCATCATGAATTGAGTATTTCATCACATGTATTTCTTTATTCTATGAAACCTGTGTTATTTGAACACATCTTTAAACTATTAAAATATAACATGTTTTTTTGTGTTTTGGTTCCTCAAACCCCCAAAATGTCAGGTGGTGCAACCGTCCTGACAAGTATCCACAGGAATTAAACTCTAAAAATTGAATGTCAGTTATTGTAAATGGAAATTAAAAATACAGTGGCATTATTTTATGCTTGAAGCTTTTTAAATAAAACATTCTTTGCAAATAAAAAGAATTTTAAAGCTGTTGAGAAANACAGCAGAGATTTGGACAATCTGACAGTTTGTTTATGGGTCAATGAGGTGACGTCCCCTTTTTTTGTGTCTGAGTGCAATATTTCCTTCCATCATGAATTGAGTATTTCATCACATGTATTTCTTTATTCTATGAAACCTGTGTTATTTGAACACATCTTTAAACTATTAAAATATAACATGTTTTTTTGTGTTTTGGTTCCTCAAACCCCCAAAATGTCAGGTGGTGCAACCGTCCTGACAAGTATCCACAGGAATTAAACTCTAAAAATTGAATGTCAGTTATTGTAAATGGAAATTAAAAATACAGTGGCATTATTTTATGCTTGAAGCTTTTTAAATAAAACATTCTTTGCAAATAAAAAGAATTTTAAAGCTGTTGAGAAGTAAAAAACTTTTGTCCTGTAATTTTCACCTTGTCAAATGTCAGGGTGGTGCAACCGTAACATTAGACTTTTATTTTAAAGTGAAGAGAATAAAACAGGAAACAGGAAACTGCATCAGCCAGAGGAGCCCAAATGACATTTGTGACCAAGTGGAAAAGTTTGTAGATTTCTCTGAAATACTGATAAAAAAGGTTTTTTCACTTCATTGGTGACTGGAACAATTTCCATGTCAGGTGGAACAACCAATGTAATAATGTGAAATGTTATTTTAACATCAAATTATTTATCTTATTCACAAATAAAAGAAATGAAACACAC
>RPOG01001740.1:100316-129113 GCA_008086565.1 Thalassoma bifasciatum
TTAACATCAAATTATTTATCTTATTCACAAATAAAAGAAATGAAACACACAAAATGAAAATGTATGAGTCACTACAGACACTTGAGAGATACTTGCCAATAATTTCACACAGAAAAAATAACAGGAACATATAAATATATTTTCATATATTTGGTTGCACCACCTGACATTTTTGGGTGCTCAAATTAAAAATACTAAAAAATAATGAACCTAAAAACTTTGAAATGTTGGTCAACTACTGAAATCTGTTAGAAAACATAATTCTTCACTCAGAAATATGTTTTTATCCATTTTCAAAGAACTTTTTAAAAATAAGTTATTAGACCCTCTTTTTGTCATTGACCCAGCTGCTATAAAACTTGAAACAGTCGTTTGTTTTGCATCCTGCAGAAATCGTCCTTGTTCTCTTTGTTAGGTGAAACCATCTTAACAAAATGCTTTGTGCTCGTTCTGTAAATGTCTCAAAACTTGAGTTTTCATTGATTCACGTCTCTGTAAAAAGATTATTCAAACTTATAAAAAAAGGCAAAACGTTGGAGGTGGACAAACTCTGAGTCACTGAGTCTCTGGCCCTGATGCACAGCAGCAGCACGTTCACAGATTTAAAGAATCATTTGAGGAAAACTTGACCCTCTGATGAATAAACATTTTTTTTTTTTTGTTTGACTTCCTTTCTTTTTTTTGGTAATTTCATGAATAATCTTTTTTTAATGCTTTGAGAAACATTTTAACCCTCTGTCATCCATTTTAGCACTGAATAATTTATAGTTATTACGCTGTTTTACCCTCAAATGTTTGTCTATAACTTTTTTTTTTAAAATATATATATTTGGAAAAAGGATTGAAAACATTTTTTCAGGTCCTAAGAAGAATAAAAATATCCTGACACAGACTAATATGAATTTCCACCACATGAACCATTGAATTTAGGAGTAAATAACTTTGAATTGGTTGTTTACTGTAGTGACCACAGGGTTAAATGATGAACATCTGTGCAGGAGCATATTTTTAAAAAGTCTGACCTGATGTTTTTTTCCATTCTTCAGATTTAAAGGTTATTGAGGTCAAACCTCAGCCTCTCAAAGACCCTGCAGGTTTCATGTTAACGTGGAAACTTTGGTTTGTTTAAAGATCTGTGTGAATAAAGTTTCCTCACTCACCCACTCAGGATTTTACTTCACATAATCACCTCTTCACTGTGCATGATTTCTACGACCTTCAGATTCAAGAGCTTCTCTGTGAGGAGGCTCGTGTGTTTTTTGGTGCAGCTCAGTTTGTTTTCCTGCAGGATTAAAGATGATTTTCATTTTATGAAGAGGCTCAAATCAAGGAAATGAGACACACGTTTCATCTTCAGACTGTTCGACTGTTCGACCGCCTCATTCATGATGATATCTGAGTTAACACTGTGTGAACTTGGCAAACACTTCATGGTCTCTGGTTGATTTTCGGTCTGTTTGTCTTTGAAAAAACTCGGTTTTATCTCCACAGACCTGAACGTGTTAGAGAGCAACAGCTGAGAACAAATCTATCACATACTTCAACAACTGAGGTCAGAGCTGGAAGAGAGGAGACACACACCCTGGCCTCTGGGACACATTAGCTGTGTTTTATTACCCTCTCACACACACACACACACACACACACACACACACACACACACACACACACACACACACACACACACTCACACACACTCTGCTCGGAGCTTCATCTTCTCCTAATGTTTTGGATGTTTTGGACGTGCGTGAAAACTCCGCTGATCTACGACCTCCTGAGCTTTTTTGGAAAATGTGCTTTCAAAAACAAACAGCGCCAAGTCCCCGCGGCGTTAACGCTGATAACGGCGTTACTGCTTCCTGCGGGTCAAAGGTCACGGAGCAGACCACCTCGTCATGATGAGGGGGGCGGGGGAGGGTGGGGGAGGTCAGACAGCAGAGGGTGTCAGCGAGGGATCATCTGTATCTGTCGACAGTTGGAGGAAAAAGTCGGGGTCAGTGTTCGAGGGGACGACGCGCTCTCACACGCTCGCCACGTTTCAAACTGAAGAAAGTCTGAGGCTGTTTTCCAAACCTCCTCCTACTTCGGCTTAAATTCAGTTTGTAGCATCAGTTTGTGAAAACTTGGTAGATCTGTAGTAAACTACAAGTTCCCGGATGTTTCTACTGATCCGGGAAAATTTCTCAGTCTGTAACGGACCAGTCTACCTGGCGTACTGTTTCCCACAATGCACGGCGCTAATGGCGTTTGTCAGTTTGGGGGCGCTCAGGTTGAGGTGAATTACTGACACCTACTGGAATAAATCAGCTCAACTACAACACAACAACAAAAATGTGAAACGGTCCCAGAGATAAAAGTGAAGTGACAGGAAAGAAACAGCGGTAAATCTGCTCACTTCATCATGAAAGAGCTGTTTACTTTTACCAAATTCATAAAAGCCCCTAAATCATTTATCACTTTTTATTTTACACTAACAGCCTACGTGGGTAATGAGGACGCAGTTTTTACACCAGCTGGAAAAATAAAAAGTCAGTTGGTTTCAGATTTATTTTCAATACACGATAACTTTTGGTGCAAGATAAAAAAAATCAAATATGGAGATTTTGCTGTAATAAACTTTTATACCTTTACAAATTTGATAAAATCAGGACTCTAATCTCTCCCTGAATTTGTTGTTTTTCTAAATGAATTAAAAATGTTCCTTGAACCACTAAAAATAATGAAAAAAACATAAAAATTCTCAAAAAAATTTCAACTTCCTTCACATGCTTAATTTCATTTATTTATTTTCCTTTGTATCTCATTAACATCTAATTTAACTTATCTACTTTTATTGCTCCTGTAACTTCTCCACTGATTGATGTGGTGAATTAATGACTGAAATGTTCTCATGGATTTATTTATGATAAAGTTAAACATTAGAAAAAAAACCATCAGCTCCACTTCCTGAAACAGAAATCCAGAGTAGTATACGACTAAACAGGTCCAACAAAACAGTCACACTACAGACTACATGTGGAAGTAGGCAGTTTGGAAAACAGTCTGAGTCGTTTCAGGAGGAGGAAGAAGAACAGGAGCGATTGTCACTCAGGTCTAATTCTGTATCTGATGACGCCCGAGTGTTGCATGATGTTATTAGCGCTGATTATCACGCTGAGGTGACGCCGCACGCTAAAAACAGATTCTTCTGTTCAGGTTACAAACAATAAAACCACAAACTCTTCATGGAGCTTCATCTGATTCTGGAAAAGTGTAACAACTCAGGCTCTGCAGGAACTTGTTTCCTCGAAGGAAACTGTCTCCTTTCAGAATCATCCAGGAACTGATTTTTTAATTCCCTCTGTATTAAAATATCACAGGCAGAGACGTGCACAGACACTTTAAGGGCGGGGGCCAAAAAAAGAGAAGGTAAATACAGCAGCATGTTTTTTCAGCTCCTGAGACAGAACTAATGCAGGTTTTGGATCAAAAGAAGGTTCTTTAGATCAGGGGTTCCCAAAGTGGGGGTCGTGAGATGATTTCAGTTTAGAGGGAATATCCACATCTATCCCAGACCACAACTAAGGTCCTAACGCTGTTTGGCTCAACATACCTGTGTGAAAAGACTTTCTTGGCCCTGACATTTATTAAAAATAAATATATATCTTGTGTGAACGTGGAGGATGATCTCTGAGTGTCCGTCTCCAAAATTAAACCCAGGATGAACTTGCTGTGCTCCATAGTGCCCATCCATTTCATTAGTGAGATAAACACTGGACCATTTATCCCAAAAAGTTAACGTTCACTGCAACAATGTTCACGTTTACTCAGAGCTACAGTTTATGATTATTACTTAAACTGAATTATTCTTGTTCTAATGTGGAAATGAAAGTATTGAACCAAAATTGAGTTTGCACACGACTGCAACAATGTTCGTTCACAAATTACAGAGAAATAACTTTGACATATTCTGCTTTTATTTCATATTAAACTGTTACATGTAAAATCATAACATGGTTTTCAGGCTGTTGTTCTTTTTTGTGTTGTCATAATGTCCATGTTTGGATACGCTTATTAGTGCATGTGTCCTACACACACGTTTTCTTATGCTTCAGTCACCTCTGGGGATAGTGGGGGTCACTAGTCTCCGCCACCTTTGTTTTGGGGTCACGGGCTGAAAAGTTTGGAAACCCCTGCTCTAGAACATGTTCCAGCTCCTGAGACAGCACTGTTGCATATTTCTGCTCCCAAGACGACTGTGAGTGCACATTTTTGATCCCAGAAAAGCAATTTAGCGTGCACTTTGTACCAAGAGGGGACTTCAGTGCATCTCCGATCCCAGCGCCTTTGCATGTGCTTTAAAATGTCACTTAAATGCATATTTTGGATCAAAGAAAACACTTTAGAATGTACTCTGCACCCAAAAGTAGGGCTGAACGATTTATCGTTTTCTGATCGAAATCGCAATCTGATCTGTTATATCAGCTGTTTCACACACACCTGTCTTTGAGTGTGAGACTGTTGGAAAAATACTTTTTTCCTTGGGATTGTTGTTGATTTTATTGTATGTTACTTTCACACAATTAAGAATATTTTGCGCTACATCATTTTTAAAAGTCAAGAGTCAAAGATAGCTCTTTTTGTTCTTCAGTTTTTAAAACTTAAAATACAATTTAAAAAGTCCGGTTTAGAAATAACAAGAATAGGTTTTAGGGATTTGAGAAAAGTCAAAATTCGACTATTTATCTAAAAATCTCCTTAAATTTTTTTTTATCTTAGACTTTTTTCATCTTAAAATTTTGACCTTAAATGAAAAAGTTTGGACTTTTTTCACATAATGTTAAATTAATTTCTTAAACTCTGACAGTTATTGACTTTTTGTCTCAGAATTTTGTCTTTATTTCTCAAAATTTTCACTTTTCATATTAAAATATTGACCTTTTATCTCAAAGTCTGAAACAATTCTTACCTTCAGTTTTTATTTTCATCCTCACATTAGAGTAAAAGCTTTTGATGTTTCAATGGTTTGATGTAATTTTCTGTCAAGTTTGTAAATGTTTTCACGAAAGTTTGATTTAAAGAAAATGGTGAATCGAATTGAAATTGCTGTATCTGCCAGAAAAATCGCAATTAGACCTTTTTCTGAAACCGTTCAGCCCTTGATCTGAGTGTTAAAAGTTTTTTTCTCTGACAGACGAGAATAAAAAACTCAAAGTTCATGTTCCCGTCGCTCTGCACACTCTGCTCAGTGTCATTCAACCATGAGCTGTTGATACAAGAGTCTCCTCTCTGAGTCAACCACAGAGCTGAGTGTGTGTGTGTGTGTGTGTGTGTGTGTGTGTGTGTGTGTGTGTGTGTGTGTGTGTGTGTGTGTGTGTGTGTGTGTGCACTGGTACAGTCACAGAGCAGATAATGGTTTAGACAAACACGGCGCTGAAGGTTGAAGTCAGAGCGGCTCCACGTTCGACCGTTTCCATCTCAGGCAGAAAAACATGGATCCAGTTTTATTCTGACATTATTTCACAGCAGGTGACCAATCAACGCTTTTACAAAAACACCGCCCACGCCACGAGGAGCGTTCACACCTGCAGCCGCCGCTGCCGCCGCACAGAGCTCATGAATATTCAGACGAACAGCTGTTTCTCCTGTCAGCAGGTGGTCCAGCTTCATCTGTGTGTCAGCGGCGTTTTGTTCCACGCTGCAAAACTCTGACAGGAATATTTCTAACGACTAATCAGGAGCAAAAACTGAGAGAGAGTTAACCCTTTAATGACGGCTGCAGTGAATTTATTACATCCCTCTAAAAACCTATTAACTCATATTCTGCACAAACCAAGAATCGTAATAAAAGCACTTTGTTGTGACGCATTGATCAGAGAGTGAACGTATTATATCTTAACATATAACTTATTTACATCAACTGCAGGTGCTCCATGTACACTACATAAACTGAAATCTAAGCAAGTCATTATGTCTTATTTTTTTAGTCAAAATTGTCTCATTATTCTTGATATGAGCTAAATTCTACTGATAAGTCCAGGAAAATGTCTTATTTCAAGTTATTTAGAGACAAAAATGAGGTCAGAATTGCGTGTATCAAGTCAAAAAAACAACAAAAATCAGCAAGAAAAAAAATGTAGGAAACTTTAAAAAATTCAGAAAAAGCAAAAGTGGTGAAAAAAGTGACGAAAAAGAGTGAGAAGTAGTAAAAATGGCCAAAATTAACAAAACAAAATAGTCCAAATGTGGCAAAAAACAGTGAAAAGTTTCAACAATGAGCAAAAACAACAAATATTGGCATTTAAATTGGGAAAAAAATGGAAAAGAAGTGCGAAGGTATCAAAAATGATCTAAAAGTTTCAAAAAAGAGTGAAAAGCAACAAAAATTGGCGAGAAAGTTGGGATTAAATTTGGAAAATCGTCCGTTTGTTGCAAAAAAAATGGTCCAAAAGTGACAAAAATGGGCAAAAACATTTTAAAAAATTCAAGAAAATCAGGAGTGAACCTAGAAAATTGTGAGAACGTGTCAGAAATTTTTTCCAAAAGTGGTAAAAAGAATGTAAAAGTGATGGTAAAAATTCAGAAAAAAGCAAAAATGGTGGAAAAAGTGACGAAAAAGAGTGAATGGCCAAAGTTATCAAAATGGTCAGTTTGTTGCAAAAAATGGTCCAAAACCACAAAAATTGTCAAGAAAATTGGGAGTGAACCTGTAAAATAGTGAGAAAGTATCAAAAAATGTTCTAAAAGTGTTAAAAAAGAAGGTAAAAGTGTTTAAATGTGTAAAAATCAGTCCCAGTTGTAGTGGTAGTGGGTTGTTGTTGTTGTTGTGCTGTAATTAATGAAACTGTTCATGTTCAAAATGAGTTTGTTTAAAAACAGAGAAGATGGAAACTAGAAATAATCACATAAAATAATCACAATATGGGAAATAATAATCATGATTAGATTATTTTTGGAAATCGTTCAGTTGGAATCTAATTGGAAAACCCAAAATGACACATAGGATCCATCACCAGCTAAAAACTCAGAATCTTTTCTTTTTCTCACAAGACCTGAGATCAATATATTTGCAGTTTTTGACAAAACCAAAGACAGTGAGTTACGGTTGTTGTTCTCTGTTTTTCCAGGATTTTTCTTCCTTTAAGTTAAGTCAGTTAGTCTCAATCCAATTTTCAGATCCAACTGTGAAATTTGTTGCTTGAGTCCATTCAACAACACATTAAAAGCCTCTTTAATATGGTTTAATTATAACGTCTCCATTAGTCCATGTCAATAACTGGCCTTTTAAAGGACCATTAAAAATCTAATCATCTCCATTAAACCACAGACAGACGTCACGTTTTAACAGCTTCAGTCTTTATTTTTACAGAGTGGAGCAGCAGCTCCTTTAACTTATTAAAGTCAGAGACGTAAATAAAAGCGTGGCTCACTGAGCAAACACAGCTATTTGTGAGCGTCTGAGACTATTTCTGATCAGCTGCTGGCAGTTTGATGATGGAACTTCAGTTACATCCACATCCTATTTGTGGGAGCAGCTTCACATTCAGACCTCAGCGCTTTATGGCCCTGAACTGGACACAACGCTGACGAGGAGGAGGAGGAGGAAGACAATGATGGGAAAAGAAAGAAGCCAATCAACACGCAGCAGCAGCAGCAGCAGCAGAGAGGTCGACATATTTACACCAGGCGTGGCTCACGTTAGCTCCTCTAGAATTAGTGGTTTGTTTCTGAAGAGCTTTATAATGAGTTCAGAGAAAGAGGAAATGCACTCCTGTCGTAAATGTGTCCACATGTGGTGCATGCACACCCCCCCCCCCACCCCCACCCCCCTCGCTGACGTTTGCTCTGTGCAGATGCATCAGGCAGAAATGTGCTGACTCCTCTGAGGCTGAGATATAGATAACTGAGGTCCGTCAGAAATGCTGCGGCCCAACCACAGAGCTATTTTAGAGAGAGCCGGGTTTAAGTATAGGCTCTGCTTAGTGTCTTCTCGGAGAAAAGGGCGGAGCTTTCTGTCTGCGAGGGTCACGGCGGCTGGAGACGCCGCTTCACTCGGGTTACAGAGTCAGAGGGCGGCCTGTCGCCATGACACGCACTAAAGATAATCTGAGGATCTGATAATTAGACGCTTTTTACCGCAGAGAGAAGTCTGTAATTCTGCAGCACAACTTTCCACTCTTTGTTTTTTAAGGTGTGACTGCAGTTCATTTCATCAAACACTGTAAAAACTGAAATCTAAGCAAGTCATTCTGTCTTATTTGTAGTAAAAATTGTCTTATTTTCTTAATTTGAGCCACATTCACCAGACCAGGTCATAAAAATGTCTCATTTCAAGATTTTTAACTTGATACTTTTTGTTGCCTTTTACACATTTTACTCACTTTTACCTTCTTTTTTTGCACTTTTGGAACATTTTTGATACTTTCTCATTATTGTCCAGGTTCACTCATAATTTTTTGACAATTTTTCCAATTTTGGACCATTTTTTTGCAACAAAATGACTGTTTACCAAGTTTAATCCCAACTTTCTAGCCATCTATGTTAACTTTGGCCATTTTTACCACTTAAAATCACCATTTTTTTTGCTACTGTCTGATTATTTTTTCCTCCAAAAATTTGAGTCACTTTTCACTCCTTTAAGCGACTTTTGAACCATATTTTGCTCCTTTATGAGTATTTCCAGTTTTCATCCCAATTTTAATATCAATTTTTGTTTTTGTTTTTTTCTATTTTGACCCTTTTTACAGTATTTTCACCACTTTTGACCATTTCTGGCAACAAACTGACTGTTTACCAAGTTCAATCCCAATTTTCTTGCTATGTTGACTTTGGCCATTCTTTCTGCTTTTTGCTGTTGTTTTTCATCACTTTTTTCACCATTTTTGCTCCTTTCTGAATTTTTAAAAGTTTCTCCAAAAAATTTCTTGCTACTTTTTGTTGCTTTTTTAGACATTTTACTCACTTTTACCTTCTTTTTTTGCACTTTTGGAACATTTTTGATACTTTCTCATTATTTTCCAGGTTCACTCATAATTTTTTGACAATTTTTTTCCAATTTTGGACACTTTTGGACCATTTTTTTGCAACAAACTGACAGTTTACCAAGTTTAATCCCACCTTTCTTGCCATTTATGTTAACTTTGGCCATTTTTACCACTTTAGATCACCATTTTTTGCTTCTGTCTGATTATTTTTGTAAGTTTCCTCCAAAACTTTGCTAATTTTGTTGCTTTTTGGCCATTTGAGTCACTTTTCACTCTTTTAAGCCACTTTTGAACCATATTTTGCTCCTTTATGAGTATTTCCAGTTTTCATCCTAATTTAAATACCAATTTTTGTTTTTGTTTTTTTCTATCTTGACCCTTTTTACAGTATTTTCACCACTTTTGACCATTTCTGGCAACAAACTGACTGTTTACCAAATATAATCCCAATTTTCTTGCTATGTTCGTTGACTTTGGCCATTCTTTCTACTTTTTACTGTTTTTTTTCATCACTTTTTTCACCATTTTTGCTCCTTTCTGAATTTTTTAAAGTTTCCACAATAATTTTCTTGCTCCTTTTTGTTGCTTTTTAGACATTTTACTCATTTTTACCTTCTTTTTTTGCACTTTTGGAACTTTTTTGATACTTTCTCATTATTTTCCAGGTTCACTCATAATTTTTTGACAATTTCGGACACTTTTGGACCATTTTTTTTTGCCACAAAATGACTGTTAAACAAGTTTAATCCCACCTTTCTTGCCATTTATGTTAACTTTGGCCATTTTTACCGCTTTTAATCACCATTTTTTTTGCTACTGTCTGATTATTTTTGGTTAGTTTACTCCAAAACTTTGCTAATTTTTGCTGCTTTTTGGCCATTTAAGTCACTTTTCACCCTTTTTAGCCACTTTTGAACCATATTTTGCTCCTTTATGAGTATTTCCAGTTTTCATCCCAAGTTAAATACCAATTTTTGTTGCTTTTTTTGTGTTTTTAAATCAAAGCTTGTTCGTGGCTGTGGGGCTGTTTAAAAGCTTGTTGTCACTTGTTTTATGACATTTAGGACAGCAGGTGAAATTCACACGGCTCTTATCGCTCCGGTGGCTTCAGGTGGAGCTACAGGTTTGATAACAGGTGGAGGCCACGTGCACATCCATCAAATCCAATGACTTCGTGTTAAACAATCCCCTCCAGCAGCCTGAACGCTCTCCTTACTGCAGCCGCCATAAAACTCTAAGTGTGAGTTTATTTTACACTTTAATGAGCCGAGTCTATTCGGAGCGGCGCTCAGAGCCTCTCGTTACAAACACACACTCCTCCTTCAGCTCCAGCTGCAGGCAAAGTGGGTGTTATTCAGCGCTGCAGCTCCAGAGCCCGTAACTCGGCTAACACTTTAACACTTTGGCCAACACTTAAAGAGACACGTGACGTGTGGAGCAGCTCTGCAGAGAGTTCCCCTCAGGCTTTTTTCTCTCATGAAAGCTGCAGGATCGTAGCATGGAGACGCAGAAACAACAAAAGGTCAGAGGCAACGATCATCATCGCTGCAGACAAAGAGAGAGCCAGACTCCCCGCAGGCAACACGGAGAATCTGAACCACAGAAATCCACTTTATTGACTGAACAGTCCAACTACACCTGAAGCAAAGTCCCTGGGTCTGCTCCACCTCTGCAGCCTGTTGTTTTAAATAAACCCAGTTTATCTCAAGCTCACATGAAAACACATTCCTGCAGATTTATATTACTTTTCTGGAATAACCCTGCAAGCAAGACAAAATATTCAGCTTTTATGGCCTAGAAAGGTCTGATAAACATGTTAGTCGATGCTGAAATAATGTTTCTTCACTCATTAATAAACAACTGTGTTTACTCTTTTTAAATCATAACAGAAACTTCCAAAATGACCCAGATGGAAAGTTTCTATCCTCAGGTGATTTTGCACTATTTGTTTGTAATCAGTGTGCGTGTATAAAAGCTCAGAGAGTTTCTGAGCTCCTGACACACACTTGCATCTTTCATCCAGTGCTGCACTGACATTTCTGGATTCTGAGTCATGAGGAAAGAAAAAGAATTGTCAAAGTTTCTGCAGGAAAAGTGAATCCAACTGTATAAAACAGGAAAGGGATATAAAAAGATATCCAAGGAACTGAGGATGCCAATAAGCAGAGTTCAAACTCTAATGAAGAAGTGGAAAATGAGGGATTCTGTTGAAACCAAACCACGGTCAGGTAGACCAACAAACATTTCAGCTACAACTNCTGTGAAACACGGAGGTGGATCACTGATGTTTTGGGGATGTGTGAGCTACAAAGGCTCAGGAAACTTGGTCCAAACTGATGAATGAAGGATGAATGCAGCATGTTATCAGAAAATACTGGAGGAAAATTTACACTCATCAGCCCAGAAGCTGCACATGAGACGTACTTGGACGTTCACACATGACAATGATCCAAAACACAAGGACAAGTGGACCTGCCATTGGCTACAGCAGAATAAAGTGAAGGTTCTGGAGTGGCCATCTCAGTCTCACAAGGCCAAGTCAAAGTTTTTGGATAAAAGTTGAAATTTTGCAAAATAGAGGGGGAAAAGAATCCAAATTTCTGGGATGACAGAAAAAAATTGAGATAAAGTGTAAAAATTTTGAAACAAACAGAAAAAAAGAAAATCTAAATTTTTTTAGATTAAAAAACCTCCAAAACATTGTGTTAAAAAGAAAAATTTTGACACAGTGAAGTCAAAATTTTAAGACAAAAAGTTGAATTTGGGATAATTGAGTCAAATCTGAGATATGAAGTTGGATTACGAGATTTTAAGTTCAAAATCGTGAGGAGTCAAAATTAGCAAAAAGTCCAATATTTGAGATTAAGGACAAAAAAATTGAGGAAAAAAACAATTTTCAGATAAAAAGTCGATATTTTAGAGAAGACGTCCTATTCTTGATATTAAAGAGTGAAAATTTTCAGGTGAAAAGACAACATTTGGAACCTGCCATTGGCTACAGCAGAATAAAGTGAAGGTTCTGGAGTGGCCATCTCAGTCTCCTGACCTCAATATCATTGAGCCACTCTGGGGAGATCTCAAACCTGCAGTTCATGCAAGACAGAGCAAGAATTTACAGGAACTGGAGGCTTTTTGCCAAGAAGAATGGTCAGTTTTACCATCTGAGAAAAAGTGTTTCACAAATACAAACTTATAACAGCCACTCTTTAATTTCTCATGCAGGTATTCATCATCACAACACGTCAAAGTTTGGTCCAGATCTAAAAAAACAAACACGGTCTCATGTAGTGGAAGTAAACTTCACAAGAACCAACTGTTACAGACAGATAGGAGTATTAACACACACACACACACACACACACACCCTCAGCTTCCACGGGTCAGTGGCTGCTCCTGACAGGCAGACTTGGCTCAGTGGATGTGAACAAAGCTGGAGGTCTGGAGAGGCTTTAAACTCGACGGGGCTTTTGTGTTTGCATAGTGATGCCATGGGTAACCAACGTCACTCATCTGAGCTCCCATGGTGCTTTGCCAGTTCGGGGCCGGCCCACATTCACAGACTCTGCCTGGAGAAGGATCCTGCAGCTACAGCTTCACAAAGAAAACCAACCCAGGTTCAGTTTGATTTTTACACTGAGCGGGATTATAGCAGACGTTTGTGCTCCCATGATGACACTAAGGATGAGTCTTTCAACAATGGGGCCATGAGGTGGGGGGGGGGGGGGGGGGATTTTCTGTCATTACTGAAGGAGACGAGGAGTCACCTTCACTGAGTTAATGAAGAAAATACATTATTATTTCCCCCTGGTGTGGGCGGGACAGTTCCTTCCATCACAGGAGAATCTCTCAGAGTCAAACTGGGAGAATTTCTTATCCTTCAGACTCCAGCTGAACATTTACAAAAATAATCTAACTGTGATATTTTGTGTGATTATTTCTAGTTTCCCATCTTCTATGTTTTTAAATAAACACAACAACAACCCACTACCACTACAACTGGGACTGATTTTTACACATTTTAACCACTTTTACCTTCTTTTTTAACACTTTTGGAACTTTTTTTTGATGCTTTCTCATTATTTTACAGGTTCACTCCCATTTTTTTATGCCAATTTTTGTTATTTTTGCCCATTTTGGACACTTTTGGACCATTTTTTTGCAACAAAATGACTGTTTACCAAGTTTAATCCCACCTATCTTGCCATTTATGTTAACTTTGGCCATTCTTTCTTCTTTCCACTGTTTTTTCATCACTTTTTTCACCATTTTTGCTCCTTTCTGATTTTTTAAAAGTTTCCACCAAAATTTTCTTGCTACTTTTTGTTGCTTTTTAGACATTTTACTCACTTTTACCTTCTTTTTTTGCACTTTTGGGACATTTTTGATACTTTCTCATTATTTTCCAGGTTCACTCATAATTATTTGACAATTTTTCCCATTTTGGACACTTTTGGATGATTTTTTTGCAACAAACTGACTGTTTACCAAGTATCATTCCACCTTTCTTGCCACTTATGTTAACTTTGGCCATTTTTACCACTTTTAATCACCATTATTTGCTACTGTATGATTATCTTTTGTAAGTTTCCTCCAAAACTTTGCTAATTTTTGTTGCTTTTTGGCCATTTGAGTCACTTTTCAACCTTTTTAGCCACTTTTGAACCTTTTTTTCCGCCTTTATGAGTATTTCCAGTTTTCACCCCAATTTTAATGCCAATTTCTGTTGCTTTTTCGGGCAACCTTTACTCTATCAAACTTAGTTTTATTGCTGCTCTTTACTGTTTTTGCCTCTTTTTCTCCACTTGTATACACTGCAAAACCTGAAATCTAAGCAAGTCATTCTGTCTTAGTTGTAGTAAAAATTGTCTTATTGTTCTTCATTTGAGCCACATTCACCAGACCAGGTCATAAAAATGTCTTATTTCAAGTTTTTTTAAGACAAAAATTAGGTGTAAATTGTTTGTAACAAGTCAAAAAAATCTGCCAATGGGATAAGACGAATTCACCCGGGAAGTTTCTTGAAATTAGAAAGATGTCTTAAAACAAGAATCTTTTATCTTATCCCATTGGAAGATTTTTTTTTACTTGTTACAAGCAATTGATGCCTCATTTTTGTCTTTAAAAAAATTGAAATTGAGACATTTTTATGACCTTGTCTAGTAAATGTGGCTCAAATCAAGAATAGTAAGAGAAATTTGACTAAAAATAAGACAGAATGACTTGATTAGATTTCAGTTTTTGCAGTTTCTTTTGTAAAGGTAGTTTTTAACAGGTGAGTAACTCTGGTGTAGAACAGAAAACTGTAGCTGATATTTTCACACTTTTACAGAAATATTTCACTGTTTGACATTAGAATATTACACCAGGACAGATTGTGATTTAATCGAAATTAAACTGCGTTTCTTTTTGGGTCTGGTCTCTTCCTGTCTGCACCTCCTGGGTCGTCTCCGCTGACCCCCCCCTCTGTTTGCTGACCCCCCCCCAGCCTTTGTCAGCTGCCGTCTCTTGTCATGTGAGTTAAAGTCTGACCTGCTCATTAAGTAATGGCTGATATCTGCTTAATGCTGCGGCTCTCTTTAACAGGCTCTCCTCACACGGTTAACTCTGCCTCAAACCTGGAGCTTAGACTCAGCGGCTTAGACCAGTCGCTGCATGCCTCCATGTCATTACGCTGCTGAAACTTAAACCCTAAGAGGTTTACGCACAGGTTTAATTTCATTACCACCGTTGTTCTGCCCTTCAGCCAAAAGAGAAACCAAGAGAAACAAAGAGTTCATGATGTAACACGTTTGTTTTCAGAGCTTAATGACTTGGCAGCAAACAGGTTTGAGGTCGAGTGTTTGACAACGTCGTCCATTTGTGTCCACTTCGGGGCGGGGGAGGTGGAAACTACCAGACAGTGGCGAGACTGTATTTACTACCGACGGACTACAAACGACAGCACTTCATTAGTCCAAGTTGTTCAGGAGTCGAGGTGGACTCGGATTCTGTTTCGACTCACTGCAGACGTCTCGTTTATTCTAACTACAGTGCAGAAACTGTAGCAGAAGGTCACATGAGCGCCGAGTATTCATCAACTCACTCTGAGCTGCAGCAAACACAGAAAAGCTGGAGCTGTTGTCCTTTGCAGGTATTCGTGGGAACAGGACGGCCTCTGTGAGGAAAGCCGGGGTCTTAAACCGATTAAAACAGGAGCGCTGCCGCTTTAAGCAGCTGTTTACAGGTACAAGCAACACGAGGTCAAACTTCACTGCAGCTGGGTCAATGACAAAAAGAGGGTCTAAAAACGTGTTTTTAAAAGTTCTTTGAAAATGGATAAAAACATATTTCTGAGAGAAGAATTATGTTTTCTAACAGATTTCAGTAGTTGACCAACATTTCAAAGTTTTTAGGTTCATTATTTTTTAGTATTTTTAATTTGAGCACCCAAAAATGTCAGGTGGTGCAACCAAATATATGAAAATATATTTATATGTTCCTGTTATTTTTTCTGTATGAAATTATTGGCAAGTATCTCTCAAGTGTCTGTAGTGACTCATACATTTTCATTTTGTGTGTTTCATTTCTTTTATTTGTGAATAAGANTTTTATTCTCTTCACTTTAAAATAAAAGTCTAATGTTACGGTTGCACCACCCTGACATTTGACAAGGTGAAAATTACGGGACAAAAGTTTTTTACATTTCTCAACAGCTTTAAAATTCTTTTTATTTGCAAAGAATGTTTTATTTAAAAAGGTTCAAGCATAAAATAATGCCACTGTATTTTTAATTTCCATTTACAATAACTGACATTCAATTTTTAGAGTTTAATTACTGTGGATACTTGTCAGGACGGTTGCACCACCTGACATTCTGGGGGTTTGAGGAACCAAAACACAAAAAAACATGTTATATTTTAATAGTTTAAAGATGTGTTCAAATAACACAGGTTTCATAGAATAAAGAAATACATGTGATGAAATACTCAATTCATGATGGAAGGAAATATTGCACTCAGACACAAAAAAAGGGGACGTCACCTCATTGACCCTTATACAGAGACTCTGGAAATGTGCAAAGAAGTAAGAAAACATCCTGTCTGATACAAAAATTAAAGGTTTCATTATGAATTTAAATAAAAGGGCCAGCAGTTTATGAGTGATAAAAAAAAGTCTCATTTTTACATATTTGCCTAATCAGAATATGTGATAATAAATGGGATTATCAGTGCTAAAATAGGTTTTTTCTAAATGCTAATTCTTATGGCACATCGAGGTTTCTATGACAACCCCAAAGTTTGATTTTTGCTACGTAACAGTTGATAAATACGTTACCTCGATGCATTGTACCCAGTAAAAAGTCGTCTTGATTAAAGGAAAGTTAAAAAGATTTGATCTACTTTCACTTTCACTTTCAAAACAAAGATGTCATCACAACATTGTGTGCACAAGCGCTCATGGGAAGTGGAGTCTTTGCCCCAGAAAACCACCAATAATTTCATCCAAAGGTGTCGATCAAATTCAGAAAGTAGCAAAGAAATCCATGTTTACGATATAGGAGAGCAGAATACCCCCTCTTTAAAGCAGAATACCCCTCTTTAAAGAATCAGAAAACACAGATGCAGGATCCTATTCTTCTTCATAAAATCTTACATCTTTCCTTATCAAACACTGAGTCCAATCAATGCCAGAATGTTTACCTCGTTTGCAAACATCCCAGAATAAAAAGTAAACACAAATCAGTTTTATCAGAACGAAGCTGTTGGTTAAAAATAACTTCAAGAGGAAGAGAAAGTACACAAAGTCCTGAGTGACATATTTAATTATTTTGCACAGTGAGTGAAGTCTGCAGAAACTTAACGTGTTTGCAAACGTCGATGAGAACGGCTTCATCGTCTCTGATTTCTTTGATGTTTTCTCTTCGTTTCAGCTCTTTTAACTTAAAACTTGTCTTGAAAAGAAAATGCAACCATCACACTGTTCAGCAGAATATCTCAGAGAAATGAAAAGTGTAGAGGAATAAAAGCTCATGTGTCTCCTGGATCAGTAATCTGTGTTTGTGAACGGCATTAAAATGTGGATTTCACTCAAATCCAATCATCAAATGCGTCTCCCTCCAGTTTTGCTGTAATGGTTTATTATGTTGTTTATGTGCTGAGGTGTTTTTGTTTTCTCCTAATCCCACACTGTGACCCCCACAGGAGCATATGGCGCTTTTCCACTATGCAATTCCAGCTCTACTCTACTCGTCTCTACTGGGTTTGGTTCTTTTCCTCTAGCCCGACTACAGACTCACGGTGGGCGTGGATCTTATAACACAGCTGCGCTAAAGTGCTGCGCAGAAGTGCGTGCATGTTCATCTATAACGCCACACAAACATCATTTTGTACTAACATATGTGTCACCGTGGTCTTTAAAGGAAAAAAAAAAAGCTTTAAAAAGATTTCATTAAAGTAATACAGCGGCTCAATGTGGGTCGTCATGACAACGGAGGTAAACAACAGCCTGGTGCTGCTGCANGGGCTGTATTTTGTCTTCATTCAGTCTGGTTCTGTGCCGTCAGGTTTAAATGTCATTAAAAACCCGTCGCTGACTTATTCCTTTGCCTCTTGTAAGTGATTTGTTCAGAGTCAGAAGCTGCAGAGACGACATTCTCTGACCAATGAGTGACCGGCAGTCCGTCCACGTCACCTTTTAGTATCAGCTTTACTCTCTTAGAACCAGGGTAGAGTAGGTACTAAAAACTGGCGTCTGACGCGTAGTACCGCGCTAATGGAAACACAACACAAACCGAGTAGAGGAGAGTAGAGTATTTCTGATCCATTGACTCCCTGACTCACCACTCAATAAAACTTGCAACTCTAAACTCGTAAATTCGCCACTTTATAAAACTGGCTTATTTGCCACTTTTAAACTCATAAATGGGCCATTTTGTGAAACTGGCAAATTTGCCAGGTTTGCCGCTCTCTAAAAAACTGTAAGGTTTGCCAATTTAAAAGTGGGAAATTTGCTGCTTTAGAAGAATGGCAAGTTTGCTTCTTTATGAAACTCATAAATTTACCACTTCCAAAAAATAATTCTGTCTTTAGTTTGCCTTAATACTCCATCATAGATGACAAATACAGTATCCTGAAAAATGATTCTGCATATTAGTGCCAAACTCAGACAAAGCTCCAAGAATCAGTAAAGTAAAGTAAAGCTACAATCAGTGATTTTATAACTGTCAGAGGGTTTTTCTGAGTGAGTGGTCTCTGTTTCTGTCACTGTGCCACCTCAGCAGCTGGTGGGAGCGGCCTCCTCCTCCTCCTCCTTCAGCACAATAGCAGCTCCAGCTCTTTCTGCAGGAGCAGGATGGAGCAGGATGGAGCTGCAGCTGTGACTGGATGTTTGCAGACAAAGAGCAGAAGTGTCAGAGCTGAAGCTGATCAAGAGCCTGAAGCTGAGAGTGAAGCTGCTTTCATCGAGCAACTGTCCATCAGCAGGAGGAGGAGGAGGAGGAGGTCTCCCGACACGGAGGATGTGGAGGGACAAGAAAGAGACAATGATTTCTACTATAGTAGGGAGGAGTACGTGTCCGTCTCACTCTATTGGGGGTCGTACGTGGACAAAAGTTTTCGTAGTGACTGACTGTTTCACATTTAGGGTCGCCCCTCAGTCTGTGTGTGTCCGGCTCCTAGTCGGGAGTTTCCGCCCCTCGTCGATCCAGAGGAGCCCGGGGGGGAAGTGGGTCACTCACTCACAGTGAAGCGAACAGAGAAATGAGGTTTTTACAGCTGAGTGTTTGTGAATCAGCAGATGATTTGACCTGCAGGTGTTTGTGAGGCCCGCGGCGCAGACTGACAGGTGGCACCGGCCAATTAAGGCACCAGCTACGCATTTACCCAAAGACCCAGACAGAGATCTGCAGACTCACCTCAGCGCCACACGGACCGTGCTCTCATCCTGACCCGTCGTCATGATCCTCGCTCTGCTTTTGGAACAAAAAAAAACCTCTTTGGCTGCGCGTCCTGGCAGAAGAACGACAGAAAAAGTGCGCACAGCTTTCCTCCTCTCTCTCCTTCTCCTTCTTTTCTGCTCAGCTCAACTTCAGCGCCGCCATCTCAACGCGAAGAGAAAAACGCTGTAGCGGTGTTTGCAGCATGACCACAGCGGGAGGAAGGTGAGGCGGTGCCGCGTGTGGCGTCTACGTGCGCCGCCGCATCTCTGCGCAGTTCGGCCCTGATGCTTCAGCTCTCGCGCAGACTCACGGTCACTGTCACCGCTGCTGCCGCTGCCGCTTCTGCCGCTTCTGCCGCTGCTGCTGCTGCCGCCGCTGCCAGGTGAGACATTACCGTGCGCGTGCACTCACACACACTGGTGGAGAAAGTACGTGCACACGCGCCGCCGCCGTGTATCTGTGGAGGGTTTACGCACAGGGTGGGAGCCGCAATGCGTCAGCAAACCACGCCCTCACCGGACAACCTGCCTGTGGGGTGACGTCATGAATGAGTGCACAACATCATGGAAAGTCAAAAAAATATTTTCTTTTTCACACAAATAAAGCTGATTACAAACAATAAACATCGAAAGACATAAAGTTTAATTTAAAAAAAAAATCACAATTGTCAATAAACTCAATTTTTTTTTTTTACTTTTCTATAAGTTTCTTTTAGCTTTGGAGAAAATTAATGTCAGTATTAAAGGTTATTAAGATACATTTAAAAAGATTTGGATCCTGTGTTGTCATTTTTAAACTCTATTCTATCTCTTGAGGATTGATGTAATATATATTTTTTTTAAAAAAACAGAAATTATTTTTAAAAGTCACTGATTTTGTGATAATTTTTTAAACAATGTTTTATTATTTATTAGGCTATGTTGTAATTTTTTAATTTTTGATTTTATAAACTTGTCTTCTAATGAGATTTGTTTTAATGAATACTGTGTGATTTTAAATAACTTTTTTTTACTTACAATTGTTTTGTTGTTTAATAATATGGAAGAAAATGGGGATTTAAATAAAGAATTAAAAATCAAGAAAATGTTTCATGGAGCAAATTGTACAAAGTTGTGTGAATGCAACGTTTCTTTATTATTAGTATTATTATTATTGAATGTTTTGTTAATTTAATTCTATTTCATGTCATTATTGTGTCTATTTTTTCATGATATTTCCTGTAATTCATGGGTCCTTCCTGTTTTCTTTATTTTAACAAACCCATTTCAAAAACATATTTGATTGGATTCTAGTTTTTTTCTTGTTTTTTATTGAAGCCATTTAACAAAATCTTCTTATTTTTGAATAAATTTGACTCTTCAGGCCTGAAAGTCATTTTAATAGTATGATTTGCAACTTCTCGTTCTTTTGTGTTTTAAATAAAATACCAAATTCTCTGTGCTCATAATACAAACATGTTGCTCAATGGAAATGTAAACAAAAGTCTGTACATCTTTATTTTATTTTGAAATAATTCTTAATTCAACATTTGAATTTTTATTCACATTAATAATATTAACATGAAAAGATAATGTGCATCTTTTGGGGGATTTTATTCATTTCTCATTAACTAACCAATTTGATTTAATATTAATTTATTTTCAATTTAGGCTTCTTTTTTTTTTTTTTTTTTTTTACCAATTTACATTTTTTGTAATGAAAAAAAAAACATATAAATGCTTTCTGTGCTTCTGTTTTAGTGGCAAAATATAATAAAATAAAGGTTCCTTTATGGTAAAGTATGCCAAAACCTTCATTTTTAAATAACTTAATTATATTATAACTCTACATGGACATGAAAGCTCATGAATAAAGTTTAGATAAAAAAAGACACTGTTTGTATATTATAGATTCTTTTATAAGGTGTGTTTATTTTTGCTCTGGATTCATATTTGATAAAAAAAAAAATCAATTATCTCAAAGTGTGAAATCATAAAGATAAAGAGCAATTAAGCTGCAACGTTGACTTTTTATTTGTTGACTTTTAGCGCCCCCCTGTGGTCATAAACGTCATGATATGGGGGAATCACTGGCCTATAAAGAGCACATTGTTCTATAAAAAAAAAAAAGAAAAACAATAATAATAAAAAACTTCACATTCAAAGAAAAGATGAGAGATTGTATCTGCAGAAGTTTGCAGAAGCTTCTCTTAGTTTGTTTCGTTTTCCCCTCTGCAGAAACAGGATATGACGTTTAATAGGCGGTAATGTAGGGGGCGTGGTTTTCTTGTTGCCAGATCTGCTTATTATCTGTGAAGTCGCCTGAGAATCTCATCAGTAGTTGTGTTAGAAAGTTTAGATTCTTCTCATTTCAGTCTCTGAGTTTGTTTCACAGTTTTCTTCATTAGTGAAAGAATCACTCTGATAGTGATCACAACAACGTGGACGTCCTACCTGTTTGGGGTCATGACGTCACATCCTGACGCCCGTACCCTGAATATTCACTCTCCTTTCCACCAGAGGAATCCAGAGTTCAAACATATCAAAAGTGTTGTTTCATCAAATTATTCCAAGTGGTGAAATTTCTCCTGTAAAGTCCGTTGTTTGTCTGTCTGTCGTGTCCGTTCTCATCAATAACAGCAGCNATAAATTATAAACGCCACAATGCAATTAAAGCCAAATTCAATTTGAGCACACACTGTCCATCTGTCACGGTGAAACAAAAGCCGAGAACCTCCATTATTACCAAATCCCTGCTCCCGTTAATTTGCTTGCTGGGAGATTTTGAGTTTCTAGGAGCCGGGCCGTTTCTTAAATACCAGGGTTGCTCGTTCAGAGCTGTGTCCTCTGAAAACAGCCTCCAGATGCTCCAATCAGACTTCATCAAACTGTCACCTCTTTTCCTTCAACGCCGACTTTCTCCTCCTCTCATCTTAATGAGGCTTTTTGTTTGACAACAGAGACGCAAAACAAGGATTTACCTCTGGAGACGCAGTCATGTCGAGAAATTAACAATAAAAACAGAGAAAAGAGAAATACCAGAGTGAGAGGAGCTGCTTTGATCACCTGCGAGCTCCTCTAACAGGTGAGAAAGTAACAGCTGATACAGTCTCTAAGATCTTTAGTCAGGCTCCGGTGAATCATTGTTTCGCTTCCTTAGTCGTGGTGAAACAGAAGCGCTCCTCTTCCTAATCCTGTTTGGCCACTTTAGAACCAGAGATAGAGATCTGTGCCCCAGAATCTGAGCGTGGGGTTCAAGGCGCTGAGCTTTCGCTGCTTTCAGCCGGCGGGAGGACGAGTAAAAAAAAAAAAAACACATCATCTTCAAAGGTGGAAGAGTGCGTCAATTTAAAATCAGAAATGTATCTGGCATCTTTCTGCTTCTTAAAGTACAATACATCTCTGCTGATTAAAGCACATCAAAGCGGGCCGGCTCATTCCTCAGAGCAATGAGGGGAGATTTTAATTGCAAAATGTTAAACCTCACAATTAAAGGCTTTGTGCTGCTCAGAACGAACCCAAACACAACCATTAAGGACAGCATACAAATTAGCCTCCGCGCGAATTAGACTCAGGGACGGGGACGCCGCCACGGAGAAGTGTGCAAATGATAATCTTCCATCAGAACCATCTAGAGGCGCCGTCCACGCTATTAGAGGCTGGAGATGCAGCAGGAGATGAGCTTTTCATGAGCTTCACTGAGGGGCAAACCTGCTAACGAGGGCAGAGAATCTTTCATCTTTTTCTTCGACAAACACCTCACTGCAGTGGGAATAAATACCAGCGAGGAAGAGCGCGTTCAGCCGCCGTATACGACGACCACGACGACGGGGAAACGTCTCAATAATAAGCTGATAGGATCCATATTTGTTTAAAGAGCAGCTTTATGAGATGACGCTGCAGAAATCAGGATTATCTGCTTAATGATGGAGACCTGAGCAAAACAGATGCTTCATTAAAGGAAATGTGGAAATTTATTAACATGAGCTTAAGTTTGAGGGACGGACTCTTGTTTTAAAGTCATTAAAACTGGAATAAAACATAAAAACTGCAGCGTTTGAAGAGGCTGTGCGCTGAGCTGACACTGGATTAAAGATTTTCACTAAACAGTTTCAGAATTAGATGTCTCATAAAATAAAATAAAATAAAATAAAAACTTCCTCAACAAGTGAAACTCTGATATAAACAATGAGTTAAAGTCTACAACACAGTTTTCTTGCAAATTTTTCTTGGTTTTTTTGTAACTTTTTCACCCTTTTTGGACCATTTTTGTTACCTTCCAACTACTTTAAAGTTTTATCACAACTTTTTTGCTATTTTTGTTGCATTTGGCAATTTTACCACTTGTGTTTTGCCTCTCTTTTATTTTTCCATTGTTGCTACTTTCTGACTATTTTACAAGTTTACTCTGAATTCTTCGCCTATTTTTGTTGGTTCTTGGCCATTTTAGTCACTTTTCACTCTTTTATAATCACTTTTGAACCATTTCTTGCTACTTTCTGAAGATTTCTCCAGTTTTCTTCTATTTTTTTGCATTTTTGAATCTTCTTATTTTTTTCGTTATGATACTATTTTTTCACAATTTTGCCACTTTCTGATTTTCCTCAAAGTTTTTTCAAATTTTATTTCCTTTTCAGTCTCTTTTCTGTCTTTTTGCACCAGTTTTGAACCATTTTTTTCCTACTGAGTATTAACATTTTAACCACTTAATCTTCTTTTTTGCCACTTGTGGAATATTTTTAAACCTTCTCACTATTTTCTAGGTTGAATCCTTTTTTTTCTTGCCAATATTTTTTGTGGTTTTTGCCCATTTTTGCCACTTTTGAAACACTTTTGCAATAACCTGACTATTATCCAAATTTATCCCATTTTCTTGCCATTTTTTCTTGACTTTGTTCATTTTCACCTCTTCTTACTGTTTATTTTTTCATCATTTTTGCTACTTTCTTACTTTTCTCCAAGTTTACTCAGAATTTTGCGGCCAATTTTGTTTCTTTTTGGCCATTTTAGTCACTTTTCATTCTTTTATAACCACTTTTGAACCATTTCTTGCTACTTTCTGAAGATTTCTCAAGTTTTTTTTTTTCAATTGTTTGCCAATTTTTGCTGTTTTAGACCATGTTTGCCACCTTAAAATAGGTTAAGTGATTCGCAAAAATGATCTTATTGTGATAATGAATTTTCATATTGCACTTTTGGAACATTTTTGCTCCCTCCTGACGTTTTTTCTAAGTTGAATCCCATTTTTTTCTCGCCAATTTTTGTTGTTTTTTGACACTTTTGGACCATTTTTTACTATTATCCAAATTTTATCCCAATTTTCTTGTCATTTTTCGTCTACTTAAGGCATTTTTAAATCTTCTTATTTTTTCTTTGATACTATTTTTTCACAATTTTGCCACTTTCTGATTTTCCTCAAAGTTTTCTTCAAATTTTATTTCCATTTCAGTCTCTTTTCTGTATTTTTTCACCACTTTTGGACCATTTTTTGCTCTTTCTCCATCTTCTCTATTTTTAAACAAACTCATAGTAGAACATGAACAGTTTCATTAATTACAGCACAACAACAACAACCCACTACCACTACAACTGGGACTGATTTTTACACATTTAAACACTTTTACCTTCTTTTTTAACACTTTTGGAACATTTTTTGAAAGAAGCTACTCTTTTTTCCAGGTTGTATCCCATTTTTTGTTGTCGTTGTTTTTGCCACTTTTCACTTTTGCCACTTTTGGACCATTTTTGCCACAATCTGACTATCATCCAAATTATCTTACCATTTTTCCTTGACTTTGTTCAATTTCATTTCTTCTTGCCGTTTTTTTTTATATATACTTTTTTTCACCATTTTGCTACTGTCTGACTCTTTTCCAAGTTTACTCAGAATTTTCTTGCAAATTTTTTGTTGCTTTTTAGCCATTTTAGTCACTTTTCACTCTTTTTTTCACCACTTTTGGAACATTTTTGCCACTATCCGAGTATTTCTCAAGTTTCCTCCCAATTTTCTTGCCAATTTCTGCTTCTTCTTGACCATTTTTGCCACTTTAAACTTGTTCTTATTGCTGCTTCTTGTCATTTTTTGATACTTTCAACCACTGTTATTGTTTGTCTTGCTATTGTAAGTGTCAACCGTTTGTCTCTTTGGTTGAATAGTTGGTGTAATACAGAAAACATCTTCTGCAAAATCATTTATCTGATATTCTGACTCATTTTAAGAAATATTGCCCTGTCTGCGATTAGAATATTGCGACAGGTCATGTTGTGATTTAATCTAGTTAGCGATGAATGGCCCAGCCCTGTAAAGTTGTCACTACTTTCTTTGGTTTTGTTGCGTCACAGGTGTGGAGTGGAGCAGCTGCTGTGAGTGGCTCTCAGGTGTGTGTTTACCTGAAGCTAAAAGGAGTCGCTCAGTCATCCATCAGGACGCTGATAAATCAGAGAGAAAACTTCAGCCTGTCTCTGTTATCGACCTGAGCTTTATCACACTCCATTAATAGGAACATATTATCGCCCACCCAAATATAAACATATAAATCCTGAACAGACATGGATGTGTGAATGCAAACACACCCCTGAACACACACACACACACACTCACACACACACTGAGGTGTCAGTATGTCAGAAAAGGCTGCGCCTGCCACGATAAGAGGCTGACAATGATACTGTACAGCTATTAGTCTGGAAATAACCTGCCAATGCAAACAGCTGTCAGAGCGAAGCCATTGTCAGGGTCTGGATTTACAGCAGAGCCACAAGAACTCAGTCCAACACGCTCACAACGCCGTCAAAACACCGCCGCAATACAGGAGGAGAATCAACACGTCTGCGAGGAAGGTGTGACGGAATAAATGAAGAGTTAAAGCTCACACACACACACTCACACACACACAGAAGAAAGACTCCTTGTAACCAGCACAGAGCCCCTTTTACAACCCCTCAGAGTAACAACCGTGTCTAATTAAAATTCACATTTCAACCAAAAAGGGAAAACAAGCCATCTTTGAACAATCCCGTCCGTCCTCGCCCTGGTCATGAATTTCAGATAAACACTGTGATACGGCGAGGAGAGGAGTGCCACATTAATTAAAAGCCTTGATAGACACGGCTTCCATCTAACAGACCTATCAGGAATTAAATTTGTATCAGCGGCAGAAAGAGCAGCGCGGGGGTCCCTCAGGGGGATTAATGAAACAGACTTTCATAGAGGAGTCATCAGAGCCCGGACCGAGGGGGGAGGAGGGGGGAGGAGGGGGGGAGAGGGCCAGCAGCAGGATGTCATGACACCCTGGCGCCGCAGTGACTGGAGAGTAAAGTATGAAATTATTTCAGCGTGGGTCCACAGGAACTACGGAAGGTCGGCGGCCCCCGAGACCCTTTTTTCGATTTGTCCTCCGTCGGTATTGTATTAAGACGGACGAGACTCAGGGGAGACTCGACCCTACAATATGTAGTGTGTGTGTGTGTGTGTGTGTGTGTGTGGCACATATACACTGTTACGAATTCCTGTAAATTTACGAGGAAATTTCAGCGCTAGAATCCCAACAACCCGATACGATAACACTTTAAAACAACACTTTACCGTCTCATTCCTTCAAGGAAAGAAAACAGTCATTACTTATATTTCTGCATTGCATTATGGGAACAAGAAGGTGAGCGCATGTAACTCCATCCTGATGATAAACAGACACAGGCCCTGACTAGTAAAACCAATATCAAAGATGTTTACGAATTTTCTGCACACTTTAGCCCCTCCCAGCTGCTGAGCAAAGCTACAGCTTACTTTCATTTTGCGGGGGTTTTTTTTTGTTTGTTTGTACATTTTAATAATGTACTATAGATTGGATTACAGTATAACTACTCTGTCACTCATGGTCAGTGGTTGGATGAAGACATTTATGAACAAACAACTGTGTTTACGCTTTTTAAATCAACAACAGAAACTTCCAGAATGAGCCTGATGAAAAGTTTCCCTCCCCCAGTTCTTAACAGCGTGTATTTCCCCTTTAACATCAGTGACAGCTTGAAGTCTTTGTGCTGGTTGTGGATGAGGGTCTTTATTTTCTCAGATGGTAAAACTGACCATTCTTCTTGGCAAAAAGCCTCCAGTTCCTGTAAATTCTTGCTCTGTCTTGCATGAACTGCAGGTTTGAGATCTCCCCAGAGTGGCTCAATGATATTGAGGTCAGGAGACTGAGATGGCCACTCCAGAACNGAAACAGACTTTCATAGAGGAGTCATCAGAGCCCGGACCGAGGGGGGAGGAGGGGGGAGGAGGGGGGGAGAGGGCCAGCAGCAGGATGTCATGTGTGGGACCGCGGCGTCACTGACCTCTCATTTCATACTTTAATAAAGTCGCACCCAGGTGTCCTTGATGCCTTCCAGCCGCCGGGGGCTCTGGGAAAAAAGCTAAACAGGAGGCAGCCATAACATAATTCTGCCTGCTCTGAGTCCCCTCTGAGCTGGGATGTTATACATCACACACACACACACACACACACACACACACACACACACACACACACACACACACACACACACACACACACACACATACACTGTTACGAATTCCTGTAAATTTACGAGGAAATTTCAGCGCTAGAATCCCAACAACCCGATACGATAACACTTTAAAACAACACTTTACCGTCTCATTCCTTCAAGGAAAGAAAACAGTCATTACTTATATTTCTGCATTGCATTATGGGAACAAGAAGGTGAGAGCATGTAACTCCATCCTGACGATAAACAGACACAGGCCCTGACTAGTAAAACCAATATCAAGGATGTTTACGAATTTTCTGCACACTTTAGCCCCTCCCTGCTGCTGAGCAAAGCTACAGCTTTGAAGTTGTACCCAGAATGCCTTTGTGATTTGTAAACGTTTTTGTTACTGTGCGCGGGGAGGGAACGCGGTGACCATGTGACCCTGCTGTTTGTTGATATATCACATTTTCACTTAGCTATCAGTAAATCTTGGTGGTTTTCTGCAGAATTCTTACTGAAAAGATATTGTACTTTCATTTTGCATTTTATTTGTTTGTTTTTTTGTACCATAGACTGTAAAATGAGTGGACGTAACGACGTTCGGCTCAAACTGAAGCCTCCAGCAGATGCTCTGCCCCCTGGTGTCTGGCTGCAGTATAGATCATAAGCTCCGCCTCCCCATGTATTCCAGATATGAGCCGGGAAAACTTTAAAAAATTACGATACCTGGTAGAAACGTTTCTCTCATCCTTACTCTAAGGTGGTATGATGATGTCATCTGGCTGCATGGTGTTCAGGTGTTTTTTTTCTGAGAAGTTAGTTTCTCATTAGTTATTGGACGTTAAAAACCGAGATATAAGTTTCGTTTTACGATAGTTGACAGCTGCTGTTCGTGAGTAGTTTTTATCGGGGATATAAGAAACTTCAGGAAAGAGCCAAAAGGAGACTAAACCTTCTGAAGAAGAAGAAATAAATATTTTTATTTCCCTTTTTTACTCTGCTCCACCGGAAATTCTCTACTGCGCAGACTCTGGCTGCACAATGGCGGCTAGAGAAACGGGGTTTTTGGCTTCAAAAACGTAGAACGTGACAGGCGGAGCAACGCTGTTTATTCTATATACAGTCAATGTTTTGTACTGTAGATTGGATTACAGTTTAACTACTCTGTCTCTCATGGTTAGTAGTTGGATGAGACATTTATGAACAAACAACTGTGTTTACGCTTTTTAAATCAACAACAGAAACTTCCAAAATAACCCTGATGAAAAGTTTCCCTCCCCCAGTTCTTAACAGCGTGTATTTCCCCCTTTAACATCAGTGACAGCTTGAAGTCTTTTGTGCTGGTTGTGGATGAGGGTCTTTATTTTCTCAGATGGTAAAACTGACCATTCTTCTTGGCAAAAAGCCTCCAGTTCCTGTAAATTCTTGCTCTGTCTTGCATGAACTGCAG